>ML438009.1:56212-123212 GCA_005239525.1 Nicotiana knightiana
TTTTAATATTTTCATTCAGTTGTAGTAGTTTAAACAACACCAAGTGACAGTTTAGTATTCTGACAGCTTGCTTGATACGTTAACTCCCTGTGGGATCGACTCTGGGCTTAATACCCCAGATTATATTTGCAACGCCCGTTTAGTCTTTTATTAGACATAGTTGAGCGTGATCAACCACAAAATTCATCATCTCAGCACAATGACGTTCCCTGAACCTTAATAGCCAAAATTCCACGAATCTGATTCTCCCAATGCACCTCATGATATATATACATCCTTCTATAATGCTGGAGATACATTCACAACGGAGGAGATGCGTAGAAATTCATACCCAACTGCAGAGTTAACAAATCATTGAATAACTCATCTTGACTAGAATCATCACCTCATTATGAACCGAATAAGGGTAAGTGTCCTTTCATGTATTTCACATAACCTTATCGCACTTGATCCCTGATCCAATAATCTCGTCTCACCCAGTATGAACTATTCAGACAACAAATCATCCCAGATATGGCCAACAGTCTCACATGATACCACATTGCGCCAATAGGCCATAACTCGAACATCATAAATAAGTGACTCACGAAAGGAATTACTCAACCCACGCAATTAATGTGAACTTTCTTAAGAAAATAGGAAGTAAAAAATAAGAAAAATAAATATAGGAACCTGACTCATCATCACACTGTTGCGGCGTGCAACCCGATCCGAATAACATATATGTGGCGACGTGCCACCCGATCCACACATAAAATTGACATAAAGAAATATACGGAGCTGAATTGCTTACTATTAAAAATTACTGAATATCGATCATAAGCACGCTAAGTGCATAATACCATCCTGGGGAGATTGACAAAGCCATGTGCTCACAAAACTCAAGCACAACTGAGGTGTGATATGTATGCATACTCTGGATCTCAAGAGCTGTCCTTCTCACATAACATCATCACTACGCGGAGATCTCAACAAATAAGAAATTATCAAGCGGTTTAACAACTCACATGGTACAATCATATTATCACATGAATTTGACGAAGACGAAACAACATCCAATGTTCTAATACCTTCCCATGAAAAGCGCTCCACTGAAATGAACATGCCTGGCTCTTGCGGAGCCCAAAATCATATTTAAATCCATCCACAAACATCGAGTCTACCTTGCTCGAACCAAGCTAAGCTAATAGTTTACCTGGGTCCATATTAACCCACTTTCTCTCATAATATGCGAGAACAACCATCATAGCCGGGACAAACACCCCACAATCCACAACCAAATGAACTGAACGCCTTCCAGGCATAAATTCTCAAATAAACAATATTGCACTTCTTTATACTCAGTCCAAATCTTCAATACATTAAGTGACTACATGTCACACTTATACAATCTTCTCATGGTTACGCTCCCACGACCTTCCACACCAAGTAACAAGTCTGCACACCCGCATCACCGACCACACTAATACTGCACAACACATCAAGAACCCACGACCAGGGTACAAAGCCTCTTTCACCGAATATCGATCTCAGGTGACACTGAAGATAACACCAGCTTACTCTGAACTTTCAAATCACTTTTTCTTGCTCATCCGAGCTCATGACATCCTTGTTAACACCGAACCGCAATCTCGATTCTTACTCCCAGTTACATACTGCTTACCGCACCTAACATGCCAGTATGAGGTAGCTCAAGAATTCCATCATAACTTCTAAACCACCAATAGGGTGAAAACTTCATAATATAGGAACCTTTTACTTAACTGAATTCAAGAGTACCATCTCAACACACGAGTGAATTCTCACAATCACCTAACATACACGTCCTTAAGTAGTAGTCTATACCACCATAACCCTTCCGGGATCCGCCTAGACCTGACAGGCCATAGCACTCAAATGCTCCCACATGAAATCCATTACGACAGTCGACAAGCCCCGCACACACCGGCAAAAACCACATGCATAACTTAATCACATCGAAGGTGCCGTAAATGTTCCATTTCAACCATGGCTAATCAATCTATCTTCTTTTAATCATCTTCAATTGCCTCAGGAATAATAGTAACTTCCTTCAACTCATAGCAAAGTCAACCCTCACTCATCCCGAGTGACCTTGATTCACGAGGCCGTGCTGCCTAAATCACATAAACCGTCTCGTACCCTCATGATAGTCTTTCTACAACCCGGACTTTATTTCTCTCACTCCTCCAATGCTATCCTACATGCCAAAAATAACATAGAACCCCAACCATCTTCCTTTTTCTTAGAAATTACTCTGCAAAAGCTATTCTCGATCATACTGCTGCCTGAAACCCTTAAATGCCGCATTCTTAACTTTTGAATTAAAGAGGACCGCTACTGAGAGTCACCCACTCTGACTGGCCCCGAATACAATCACCCCAAGGCTCTTATAGCACACGAACACCCTTTTCAATGAAGCACATGACTGAGTCACTACCCTTACAATTCGTCTATGCATTGAGCATAAATTCTGAATCTTCCAAAGCCTAACCCTGGTCCAATAGGACCAACTTCTGCACACGTTCATCAAATCCCACGCACAATCACCATTTTACTCATTTACCTTAGCTATAATAACTTTCCAACACACCGACAATCCGCAACCCCATGATAACAGAATCCTGCAACCCAAGTACAAGTGGTGGGACTCCCCCACTTAGCCCGAAGCTACTCTTTGCACAACTCTAGACTGCCGAGATTCTTTCTCCTTTGTTAACATGATCTTGCTCACCCAATCCGTCCAATTCTTCCAAATTCTCTTGTTAGCCCTCCCTAAATACTCAAATTCTCTAGCATCATTAACACATTCTGCCTCCTACCGAATAGCCACTAGAACCCCTCACAGAGACTTGCCAACCATGCCACCGCTAACCTATTCAAAGGAGATAACCCACCCATGGAAATCACCAACTGACACCTTCCAACGACGCTGAAATGCACACTCTCGGCAACATCACTACCCCATACAAAGCCCGCTCTCATTCACCAACCTTACCAGTCCGTCCGCTCCTCATGGACATCTACTAAATTGCGCGACAATACCTTCTAATTCACTACTATGTTGTCGCTCCTCCACTTGGTCCAACTCCCCCTCTATGTGACTGCTCGACTTCCGCCTCTTACACCTGGCCTCCTAGAAATGGAACCACCGCCTAGCACTTTTCACATATCTTCCTTCATCGTATGTCGCCTACTTTCTGCCCCAATCCAACATCATTCTCTATAGCTCTTGAACCAGTAGTTCACCACGACTTTAAACTCTCCCAAGATCACCTTTCTCGAGCTACATTCATTATCAATACTTATCTAAACTGAACCACCGCACCTCACGGTCTCTGACAGCCGCTTCTTTAATACTTCTTCACAATACTCTGACCCCAAGAAACCGAAGAAACTATAGCACCGACAAACTTAACACATTCCATTCGATCAATGACGACGATATCACGTCACAGGTGAATATCCCACCTTACTTGAAAACACCAAGTATTACTAATTTATCAATCCAAAAACCTGACCACCTATAGTCCAAATGCCTATCCTCTGTCGGATCCAAAATACCAAAATCTCGAAATCACACTCTGAGAAGACCTCCCTTCAAACCATTCATCACCCCCAACATAAGGGCAAGCATTCTATCATCATATCGACATCGAGCGATAACCAATCACAAGCATCATCATTACCTGAGCATAGCCTTAAGGCTATCAGAAACACAGCTATTGAGCTGAAACAACCTATTACTCTTTTGCAGAGCCATAACAATAGCCCCAAAAAATTACACATGGAAAACATCTCGAATTACATCCGTAGCACCATTTATATTCCTCAAATTCCTGATTCATAGCAAGCGCTTCGCGACGTATAAGATTGAGTAGGAAGAAACATAGGCATAATCCTTACATGAATCGAATAACACGATGAGGAATCAAGGAGGGAAGTACTCATAATAGCCTTGTAGCCTCTCGAAGATAAGTACAGATGTCTCTATACCGATCCGCGACTCTACTAGACTCGCTCATGACTCGTGAGACCTAAGGGAACCTAGTGCTCTGATACCATGTAGTCACGACCCGAAATCCATAAGGTCGTGATGGCGCCAGACACCATTGTCAGGCAAGCCAATCATTTAAATAGTTAAGTTAAATTTTCTATTTTAGCATTTTTGAAATCATTATCTTTCACTTTACTATATAATAACTGAAAAAAAATTTCCATTAAGTAAATACGATAGGTAAAAAATTTTGACGTTATTGTAGTAAATCCCAAACACTTCACAGAACCTGGTGTCACAAGTGCATGAGCAATTTCTAAGAGTTTATACAATCATTACAAAGCTTGTCTGATATACAAATTGGACAATGAAATTAAAATAAAACGAATACAATACGAGGGAGACTCTGTCAGCTGCGGATCGCCACCGGATGATGCAGCTCGCCTAAGTCTCCAAACCAACCACGTCGCTCTGAAAGTACCTGTGCAATAAAAATGCACAACAACTGTATCATGAGTACGAAAACAACGTGTACTCAGTAAGTCGCCCGCCTAACCTCAGAGAGGTAGTGACGAGAGGTCTTATTAGACACTTGCTAGAGGTCGATTTCGTATATTCAAGTGTGACACTAAGCATGATTATCATAGGCAATTTATTAAAACCAGGGATAAATAATATCAACTCCTTCCATATTTAACACTTTAAATCTTCGTCATACTAATAACATTAATCAACATGGGTGATTTAATCAAATAATAAATAATCAACGGGAAGGAACAACTTCTTCAAATTTATTTTAATAAAAATTTTAAATCTCTGTCATTCAGTTGACAACTTAAAATCCAGTAATCAGGCAAAAATCACAGCAAATACGCAGTAAATATCATGAGAAAAAAATGCCGAGGGTCGAACGGTGCGGACCAACAATAATAAACTGTGCACTGCTGAAGGGTCGAACGGCTCGAACTATAGATGCATCTATTTTTCCCCACTCGCAAATCATTCATGCGACGCGGTCAACATAAAAATAATAAGGCTATCCTGCTCGTGAATCACACCTGCAACTCAGGTGCTCATATGTACATGTATTCACAGAATAAATCCGCATTTTTTCATCAACAAAGCAGTTTCCCAGGAAAGTGGTAAATTTTTTCTTAAAGGAACATGAAAAATAGCTTTTAAATCTTTGTTTTGAAACTCATTTGCCAATTTAATAATATTCAATAATATATCCTTATCACGTATACGATTATCCACGGAGGAATCAATTCTCTTTCTAAATAATTATGAAAGGTACACTCTAGTCTTCTTAAAAAATCAATTACCGATTCAATAGCATTTACATCCTAATATTAGTTGCAGGATCACATGTACAACATGTAAGGCATTCTAGTGGGTCCTAGTCTACCCGGACATGGCATAATAGTAGCTACGCACGAACTCTCGTCACCTCGTGCGTACATAGCCCCTGAAGATAATAGCACATACTTAATTAGTTCACCTAGGGGGACAATTCCCCCTCACAAAGTTAGAAAGGAGACTTACCTCGCTCTAAAATTCCATAAACGGCTTCCAAGCCCTTTCGACGACTCGAATGGACGCACAATACCCCAAATCTATCCAAATAACGACAAACCAATGAAGATATACTCTAATATTGGTAACAAATTAAATCATATAATTTTCCAACCCCGCTTAATGAATTGACAAAAATTTCCTCGGGCCCACGTGCCCGGAATCAGAAATTTCTCGAAGATATATTCTATCCGTATCTTTACAATTTACTCTAAATTCCATGCTCAAATTCGTGGTTAAAACCCAAATACAAATTTTCTAGGTTTTCTTGAAGATTCCCTAAATTTCCTACAAATTCTCATGTATAATTTCATGTAGCAACCTTGTATTTAACTTAGAAACATGAAGGAACTACTTATGTAGCATTGCATGAAGAAAATCCTCTATTGAAGCCCCTCAAAATCGCCCCATACCAAAAGAAAATGGGAGATATAGCCAACAAATCTCGGTTTTAAAACATTCTGTCCATTCTGGATTCTGTAGTAGACCTTCCCGACATAAATCCGAACTAGTTCTCAAAAATAGTAAGACTACATTGCACCCTCATCTTGTCACGACCCAAATCTCCCTCCGTTAGGTATCGTGATTGCACCTAGTCTTAGGGACTAGGTAAGCCTAACATTTTCACTGAACAACAACAATAATAAAGGAATTATAACAGTCTCGGTATAAAAATCTTGACAAAGTTTACAATTTTCCAAAACCCGGTAAATACAAGTCATAAGCTCTACGACATCTTTCAACCGAATCTAAATACAATTGTCTATAAATAATAAGTACAGTTGGCATAAACAGGAAGGTGACTCCGAAGCCTGCGAACGCAACATCAAGTTTACCTTGAGTCTCCTCATCAACGATCCACGCAGCTAATAGCAACAATTACCTAGATCTGCACACAAAAATGTATTGAAGTGTAGTATGGGCACACCACAACGGTGCCTAGTAAGTATCAAGACTAACCTCGGTGAAGTAGTGATGAGGACTAGTCAAGACACCACCGGTCTAATAAGTAAAAAGACATAAATGTACCAATGACTGAAACATAATATCTATCTAAATATTTTTCAATATAATTAACAGTACGATCGAATAATACAGAAGAAAATTTAATAATTACGATCAACAGACAGCATAATACAAATACGCAAGGTGAATGGAAAGAATGTCAGCCAAATGTTGGGAATCAAAACCCAATAAAACACTAGCAACTCAGCACTGCATCAATTTATTCACGTCAGGCCTTAGCCAATAAACTCAATGAATTTGGTCAAACCTTCGAGTAAAAACCTTTAAATCGTGAGTTTATTTTGAAAGCTTTAAAGATACAATCATTTCGGAATAGAGAAATTTGTTCTTTGAAACATACTTTCTCTGAATGTATATTTATATATTTTATAAAGAAAAATCTTAAAACATAGTCTCTTCAAAATACATGGTGTTCAAATGTACTTTCCCAAATACTGCTCTTTCAAATGTCATCAAAAGACATGGTGTTCAAATATACTTTCCCAAATACAACTCTTTCAAATATCATTTTTCTGCAAGACAAATACTTTTCAAATATACTTTCGAAATAGAAATCCTTCAGACATAACTTTTCATGGACATAATTTCTTTTCAGCTATAGTTTTCAATATATATATATATATATATATATATATATATATATATATATATCTTCCTATCCAAATCTCCTCAATGATAAAACCACCGCAACTCAGTCGACAACTCAGAATTTGTTATATAATGCAGTACAGGGGGAAAGCTCCCGGAATCTTGTCCGTAGTCCCACTTTAAATATGCGATGGAGTAGAATGGGAAAACTCCCGGATCTCGGTCTGTAGTGTCAATTTAAATATGCAATGCATCCACTGAGGAAAACAACCAGAATGCGACAGAAACAACATACATTGCCACAACAGGCGCAAAAGCAAACAATACCGAATGCAAAGTGCGATGAGAAAATCAATACAAAGACTTAAATCACAAAAAATGGTAAAAACTCACTGATAAGAAGTAGCCACTAAAAGCATTTCCAAGCACAAAGAGAAAGCATCATAATAAGGGGAAAACAAGGCAGACATAGGAACGATTCGATATATTCCAGTTCGCAACCAAGAAACCAAATCATCCCGACAAGGGAATCAGCTAAAACCAATCTCACTTAGACAATTAGATTCACCGAATAAATTCAGCTTGAACAAATGCTCAGTAAATAGGTTGAGGGTATACTATTATACCCTCTGTTGGGTATCGTGATGGAACCTAGTCTTAGGGACTATGTAAGCCTAACATTTTCACTAAACCAAGGGAATTATAACAGACTCGATATAGGAATCTTGAGAGAGTTTACAATTTCTCAAAACCCGGTAAATACAAGTCATAAGATCTACGACATTTTTCAACCGAATCTAAAGACAACTGTCTAGAAATAATAAGTACAGTTGACATAAACAGGAAGGTGACTCTGAAGCCTGCAAACGCAACAACAGGTTTACCTTGAGTCTCCTCATCAGCGATCCACGCAGCTAATAACAATAATTACCTGGATCTGCACACAAAATGCGGAGAAGTGTAGTATGTGCACACCACAACGGTGCCCAGTAAGTATCAAGACTAACCTCGGTGAAGTAGTAACGAGGACTAGTCAAGATACCACTGGTCTAATAAGTAAGAAGACATAAATGTACCAATGAACGAAATATAATATATATCTAAAGATTTTTCGATATAATTAACGCTACGATCGAATAATACGTAAGAAAATCTAATAATTACGATCAAAGGACAACATAATAGAAATACGCAAGGAGGATGGAAAGAATGCAAGCCAAATGTCAGGAATCAAAACCCAATAAAACACTAGCAACTCAGAACTGCATCAATTTATTCACGTCAGGCCTTAGCCAATAAACTCAATGAAACTAGTCAAACCTTCAAGTGAAAACCTTTAAATCGTGAGTTTATTTAAAAAGATTTCAAGATATAATCATTTCGGAATAGAGAAATTTCTTCTTTGAAACATAATTTCTCCGAATGTATATTTATATATTTTATAAAGAGAAATCTTAAAACATAGCCTCTTCAAAATACGTGTGTTCAAATATAGTTTCCCAAATACTGCTCTTTCAAATATCATCAAAAAAAGTGGTGTTCAAATATACTTTCCCAATACTGCTCTTTCAAATATCATTTTTCTGCAAGATAAATATTTTTCAAATATACTTTCGACATAGAAGTCCTTCAGACATAACTTTTCCTGGAGATAATAGCTTTTCACCTATACTTTTCAATATATATATATATATATATCTTTTGATCCAATTCTCCTCAATGATAAAACCACCGGAACTTAGTCCGCAACTCAGAATTTGTCATGCAATGCAGTACAGGGGAAAAGCTCCCAAAATCTCGTCCGTAGTCCCAATTTAAATATGCGATGCATTACAGGGGGAAAGCTCTTGGATCTCCGTCCGTAGTCCCAATTTAAATATGCAATGCAGTACAAGGGGAAAGCTCCCGGATCTCCGTCTGTAGTCCCAATTTAAATATGCAATGCAGTACAAGGGGAAAGCTCCCGGATCTCCGTCTGTAGTCCCAATTTAAATATGCAATGCAGTATAGGGGAAAAGCTCCCGGATCTCGGTCTGTAGTCCCAATTTAAATATGCAATGCAGTACAGGGGGAAAGCTCTCGGATATAGGTCATTAGTCTCCATTTAAATATGCAATGCAACCACTGAGGAAAACAACCAGAATGCAACAGAAACAACATACATTGCCACAACATGCGCAAAAGCAAACAAGACCAAATGCAAAGTGCGATGAGCAAATCAATAGAAAGACTTAAATCACAAAAATGGTAAAAATTTACTCATAAGAAGTAGCCACTGAAAGGAATGCCAAGCACAAAGAGAAAGCAGCATAACGAATGGAAAACAAGGAAGATATAACAACGATTCTTTATATTAATGTTCGCAACCAAAGAACCAAATCATCCCGGCAAGGGAATCAGCTATAACCAATCTCACTTAGACAATTAGATTCACAGAATAAACTCAGCTTGAACAAATGCTCAGTAAATAGGCAGCATCAAAGATATACCATCAACATGGGCGGGTCATCAATTAAACCTAAGTAATACTTGAGGGAAAATAATTTAAATCACAATGCACAACTCACGGGCATGCTTGACACCAACGTATAGATATTCAAATTACTTGTTAGACAATTATAGGGAGAGATTATACTGGATTTAGTCACATAGGAAGTGTATGAAGAAAGATACAGTATAATGGTAGGAAAGACAAAGTCTTCATTGAAGTCAATTAAGATCAAATAAGAAACAAGGAATGCTAGGCAAGTACTTCTAATTTGAGCAGGAAGAGATTAAACTAAAAATTAGGAATTCTGATATAACAATTTCAATTCATACACGGGGAACATAAGGACCTAAAATCCCTAAAGGGCAATCTATTTGCAAATAAGTCTGAGTACGCACTCGTCACCTCGCGTATGCGGACTATAATCAACATAGAAGACTCAATCCTAAGAGGTAGTTCCCACCCCACAAGGTTAGGCAAGATACTTACCTCAAAGACGATAACCCTCTACTCAAGAATAGACTTCTCGGGCGGGAAGGCCTCCGGACGGCTCAAAATCAACTAAAACAACTTCAAAATACATATAAAATGTATAAGGAACTATTCTGAATAATAAAGTCTAAATCTTTACAATATTATAAAAATCGACCCAAAAGTCGATCCCCCGGGCCCGCACCTCGAAACCCGACAAATTTAACAAAACCGATTACCCAATCCGATACGAGTTCAACCAAACTAAATTTATCAAATTCCGATACCATTTGGCCCTTCAAATCATGATTTTTCATTTTAGAAATTTTCTTTCAAAACCCACAAATCCCTCAACCCAAAACACAATTTAAATGATAAAAACAAGAACTAATTCATGAAATATAATTAATTCTAGTGGAAGAACACTAACCCATTCGATTTGTGTGAAAACCCATCAAAAAATCGCCCAAAACCGAGTTCTAGAAGTCAAAATATGTTTAAAATGGTGAAACCCCCGATTTTGGAAACTTATATTCTGCCCAGGTGTTTTGTTCAGCACGATTACGGAAAACAAGATGCGAACGCGTAGAGAAAAATATCACTGTCCAAAGAAACATTCTATGCAATCACGAAGAGAACAGTGCGATCGCATAAAAGGAATTTTGCTGCTGACCCACTTGCACTATGCGCTCGCGGCAGTGTAATTGCAAACGCGGAGAAGGGAAAAATAGACTTCCGCGATCGCAAGCGTACCTGTGCGATCGCAATGAAGGAAAAATGGGCGGGTGCAAACAATGCTATGCAATCGCATAGAAGGAAACTAGAAGACATCAATCAGCAGTTCAAAAATAGGGAAAATTGACACGAACCCCATCCGACTCTCACCCGAGGCCCCCCTTTCACGACCTCAAATCCTAAACCGGTCGTGATGGCGCCTATCGTGGAACTAGGCTAGCCAATAATCACATGTTCACAATTTCTTTCAAATTCCCAATCAAATTTCAAGCATTTCATAAAATATACAGAGTTGTAAATACGTTAGGCCAATAACAGTGCCACCAACCCCACAACCCGGAGCCAACATGTCATGAGCATCTAAGGAAAATGAGCCAAAGGTATACTATTATAATACCAAAACCTCAAAATAAATAGCTAGATACAACAAGAAGGGAAAACAGAGATGCTGCGGACGTTGAACAACTACCTCTATATCCCGCAATCCGGCTCCTCACGGAATAAATGGCTTATGCTCGCTATATGCACCTGAATCTGCACACAGGGGTGCAGGGAATAATGTGAGTACGCCAACTCAGTAGTAATGAAAATAAATCAAGTCTAAGTGGCAAGAAATAACATAGAAATCAGTGTTATCAATTCACAATATGCACAACCTTATTTCGCAACAGTGTAAATATAGATATATGAAATCGTCATGCCTTAAAACCAACTTCAGAAAAGTCCTTGAAGAATGCATATTTTTACCAACTTCAAACCGAAAGATTTAGTATGAAAATGAAATGAATGATATAGAGGCCCCTCGGGCACAACATATTTCATAAGTTGAGAGTGAAAGTAGTAAAATCATAAATAGCCCCTTGGGCAAAAACATGTATCAGAACATATTTATAACCCTTACTTATCTCTACCGGGCCACAACACTAGTTCGCTATGCTCTTGCCCCTCAACTTGGCTCATGATTGCTCCAAATCTAGCCAAAACCAGTTTAATGTCATTAATATATGCCAAAGGAACACAAACCAATTGAAAACTATCAAATTATACAAGAATCTAAAAATTCGGCCAAACTCGAGCCCCGAGCCCACGTCTCAGAATTCGATAAATTTTACACCACTAGAAACCTTGTCCTCCAACGATTCTACACATACCAAAAACATCGCAATCGGACAAAAATTGCCTACCCAAATTGCCAAAAGAATTTCCAACCCTCCACTCATTCTTCCCATCCTTTAGCTACTTTAATCCTCCAATTTACAAGCCTAATCCGAATCAAAATAACAGAGAAATGATTTTAATAACCCGAGAACTTATCTTCACTGAATAACCACGAATTTCCTCTTCAATTTTCCTTCGCACGAGCTCCAACCGCATGAAAAAATGGAGGAGTGAATAAAATTTCACGGAGGCCCCTTTTTATAATGTTCTTCCAGCATTTCCGCATCTGCAGACACTTAGTCGCACCTGCGGTCCCAGGTGTGTGCCTGCGCAATCCCAGTAACGGACTAATTCTCGCACCTGCAACCAATTCTCTGCACCTGCGGGTTTCCCTTGCCTAGCCTCCTTTCGCACCTGCGCACTGCCTTTCGCACCTGCGACATCGCACCTGCGGCTACCCATCCACAGGTGTGGCCAACACCAGAAACTTAAAGCAGCAGCAAATTGCTGCAAATTACCAAGTTCAATACCCTGCCAACCATCCGAAATCAATCCCGAGCCCCTCAAGGACCCAACCAAACATACCAACACACCCCATAGCATTATTCCAACTTAGTCGAGCCTTCGAAACACAAAAACAACACGAAAACACAAATATTACATCAAATTCAAGCCTATGAACTTTGAAACTTCCAAATTTCGCCAACTACGCCGAAACCAACCAAAACACCTCTGATGGACATTAAATTTTGCACAGATACTCAAAATGACATTACAGGCTTGCTCCAAATTCCGGAATCCCATTCCGACCCCGATAGCATAGTTTCCATTGCCGACCGGAAATCACCAAAAACTAACTTTCGCCAATTGAAGCCTAATTCTACACCGGACATCAAAACTTCATTCCGAACACTCCTCTAAGTCCCAAATCACCTAACTAAGCTATCCGAGCCATAAAATTTGCATTCCGAGGTCGCTCAGTAATAAGTCAACTCTCTGTTGACTTTCTCAACTTTTAGGCTACTTTTGGAGACTAAATGCCTCGGATTTCACCATGACCACTCCGGACCAAAACCAACTAACCCAACACAACAAAAACATGCTAGCAATATATAACAAATGCAGAAATGGGGGAAACGGGGTAAATCTCACGGAACGACCGGCCAGGTCGTTACATCCTCCCCCTCTTAAAAAAATGTTCGTCCTCGAATGGGTCTAGAAACATACCTGGAGTCTCGAATAAGTGAGGATATTTGTCCCGCATCTCCCGCTCGGTCTTCCAGGTGACATCCTCCACTGGCTGCCCTCTCCACTGAACCTTCACTGAAACTATATCCTTAGACCTCTGCTTCCTGACATGTCGACCCAAAATAGCCACTGGCTCTACCTCATATGACATATTACCCTGGAGCTGAACCGTGCTGAAGTCCAAAACATGAGACGGGTCACCAACATACTTCCGGAGCATCGAAACATGGAATACCGGATGAATACTCGATAAACTGGGAGGCATGGCAAGCCTATAAGCCACCTCCCCAACCCTCTGAAGCACCTCAAATGGCCAAATGAACCTGGGACTAAGCTTCCCCCTCTTCCCGAATCTCATAACATCCTTCATGGGTGACACCTTCAGCAACACCTTATCCCCAACCATGAAAGACACATCTCGGACCTTGAAGTATGTGCCCAATAGCCTAGCGTCGCCCGGCTCAAACCAACCAACCGGAGATCTGCACCTCCTACCATATAAAGCCTCATACGGAGCCATCTAGATACTCGACTGATAGCTATTATCATATGCAAACTCCGTTAGTGGCAGAAACTAGTCCCATGAACCACCAAAGTCAATCACACAAGCACGCAACATATCCTCCAAAATCTGAATGGTACGCTCTGACTGCCCGTCGGTCTGAGGATGAAACGCTGTGCTCAACTCGACCTGAGTAACCAACTCTCTCTGCACGGCTCTCAAAAAGTAAGATGTGAACTGTGTACCTCTATCAGAAATGATAGAAACTGGAACCCCATGCAATCAGACAATATCCCTAATATACATCTCAGCTAACCTCCCCGAAGAATAAATAGTACCGACAGGAATGAAGTGCGCAGACTTGGTCAGCCGATCCAGAATAACCCATATAGCATCAAACCTCCTATAAGTCTGTGGGAGTCCAACTATGAAGTCCATGGTGGTCCGCTCCCACTTCCATTCCGGAATGTCAAATCTCTGAAGAAATCGACCTGGTCTCTGGTGCTCATACTTGACCTGTTGACAGTTGAGACACTAAGCCACAAACTCGACAACATCTTTCTTCATCCTCCTCCACCAGTAATGCTGCCTCAAATCCTGATATATCTCTGCGGCACCCGGATGGATGGAATACCGCGAACTATGGGCCTCTGCTAGAGCCTTCTCAACCATGCGCTGAGCCTTCAGGTAGGAAATCACCCTGCTAGGCATATACTTAGATAAACCTCTCCACTCAACCCTCGGACACCCTGGCATAGCTAAGGTCACGATCTTAGCGTGACAATCAAGAACAACATGTCACGGATATAACCAATCCATGTCCAATATCACATCAAATCGACCATGCTCAGTAATAGTAGGTCCACTCAGGTCTCCAGACCCCCAATAGATATCATGTACGATCGATACACACGGTCCACAACAATAGTATCGCCCACCGGAGTTGACAAATGAACAGAGGTGACTAGAGACTCACAGGGCATATCCAGAAAACGGGCAAAATATGAAGAAACATAGGAATATGTAGAACCGGGGTCAAATAAGGACAAGGTATCTCGGCAACAGACTGAAACAATACCTGCAATCACGGCATCTGAGACCATAGCATTTGGCCTGGCTGGAAATGCATACATGCGAGCCTGACGTCCTCATACTCGACCTCCCTCTCTAGGGCGGCCTCTGGCTGACTGACTACCACCCTTGGTTGCTTGGGCGAGTGGTGAAGTAACTGGAGCTGAAGTCGAGGGCTGGCCTCTCTGTTGAGTAGATCCACTGGAACGGCGGGGACACTGCCTCCACACGTGCCCGAACTCTCTACACTCAAAGAAATTCCTTGGTGCTGGAGGCGAGGACTGATAGAAACCCCTAGCACCCGAACGGCCACTGGAAGACTCATGCATAGAAGAACTCTGAACTGGGGGTGCTCGAGCTGCACTCTAAGCTGGGAGGGCACCAAATGAAATATTTCCTGACTGAGAACCACGGGGACCATGCCCCGAAGATGCACCACTGTATGCTGGGTTGCCTGGCTGAGGAGGTCTGAGTGAACGGCCCCTACCCTGCTGAAACTGCCCCTAAAGATAGCAGCATTAGAATTGCCTGAACCACGAGGCCTCTTGGCCTTTCTCTCCTCCCGCTCCTAGCGGCGAACAAACTCAATATCTCGAGCTATTTCAACTACCTACTCGAATGAAGGGCCCGATACTCTCTCCTGAATCATAAGTAGTTGGAGTTGATAAGAAAGACCATCTACAAACCTCCTCACCCTCTCCCTATCAGTAGGGACAATCTTATAAGCATTCCTATCCAACTCAAAAAACCTCATCTCGTACTGAGTAACTAATAATGCTCCCTGGCGCAGCTGCTCAAACTGCCTGCGTTGCTCCTCTCTATGGGACTGAGGAACATACTTCTCCAAAAAGATCGTGGAGAACTGCTGCCAGGTGAGAAGTGTTGAACCAACCGGCCTACGCCTCTCAAATGACTCCCACCAAGTAAAGGCAACAGCCGTAAACTGAAATGTAACAAATGAGACCGCACTGGTCTCCAAAATACCCGCAGTACGTAGTATCCTCTGGCACTTCTCTAGAAACCCCTGGCCATTCACGCCCTTAGTACCGCTGAAAGTCGAAGGTTGAAGTCTGCTGAACCCTCTAACCTGCGCTGCTCGTCCTCAAGCATAGCAGGGACCACATAATCTTGGACCGGAGCAATTGGCTAAGCCGGGGCTGCTCCCGGTACCTAAATACCCCGTGCGGCTTGCTCAGGTGCCCGGGCAGCTAGACTCTGATTGCCTCACTCGGCCTGAGCTGTGGTGGCAGTAGAAGACATTGAGACTGCCTGAGCCAAACTGGTGCACACTGTCAATATTTGAGACAGGGTCTCCTGAAGACCCGGGATAACCATAGGCACTGCCGGTTCCTGAGCCTATCCCGCTGGAACACCATCGGCGGAAACCTGATCCTGATCGATAGGGGGATTCTAAGGTATTGTCCCGGCTGCTGCGCGGGCTGGCCTCCTACCTCTACCACAGCCTCGACCTCTCGCTGGTCTAGCCGGTGACTGGTCACTCTGATCGGTATTGCGTGTCCTCACCATACACGAGAGAATGAAACAAAGTAAGTTCAGATTTCAAGAATCAATAGATTAGCACGAAAGAGTTCAAAGAAAGATAGAAACATTTCCTAAAAGTTCGGCAGCCTCTCGAAGATAAGTACAGACGTTTCCGTACCGATCCGCAAGACTCTACTAAACCTGCTCATGACCGTCGAGTCCTATGTAACCTAGGCTCTGATACCAAACTGTCATGACCCCAAATCCTAAACCGGCCATAATGGCGCCTATCGTGGAACTAGGCTAGCTAATAATCACATATTCACAATTTCTTTCAAAATCCCAATCAAATTTCAAGCATTTCATAAAATATATAGAGTTGCTAAATACGTTAGGGCAATAACAGTGCCACTAACCCGAAAACCCGGAGCCAACATGTCATGAGCATCTGAGGAAAATGAGCCAAAGGTATATTATTATAATACAAAAACCTCCGAATAAATAGCTAGATACAACAAGAAGGGAATACAGAGATGATGCGGACGCTGAACAGCTACCTCTATATCCCCCAATCTGGCTCCGCACGGAATAAATGGCTAATGCTCGGTATTTGCACCTGAATCTTCACAAAAGGGTGCATGGAGTAATGTGAGTACGCCAACTCAGTAGTAATGAAAATAAATCAAGTCTAAGTGGCAAGACATCACATAGAAATCAGTGTCATCAATTCACAAAATATGCATAGCCTTACTTCACAACAGTATAAACATAGATATATGAAATCGTCATGCCTTAACCCAACTTCAGAAAAGTCCTGAAGAATGCATATTTTTAACAACTTCAAACCAAAAGATTTAGTATGAAAATGAAATGAATCATATAGAGGCCCTTCGGGCAAAACATATTTCATAAGTTCAGTGTGAAAGTAGTAAAATCATAAGTAGCCCCTCGGGAAAAAACATGTATCATAATCAGCCCCTCGGGCATGCCTCACAGTCACGCATTAGTCGCTCAGCACCTCACAGCCACTCATGCCTCCCAATCACTCGTCAATCGGCACTCTGTGCACTTAATGGGGGTGTGTGCATACTCCGGAGGGGCTCCTTCAGCTCAAGCTCTAATATAAAGCCACCTCGTGGCGTATCATATCCTCACAATCAGGCCCTCGGCCTCACTCAGCAGTACCAATCAAAGGAACCTCGGGCGAATCAGTAAAACAGGGTACTCGATCCAAAACATCATTTTTCAATCTCAAAGTAGTGTAAATCAGGTTGAGTTTCGAAAATAGTAAGCACAATGTGAATGAGTTAAATCATCAACAATTAGTAAGGAAAATATCAGTAAAAATTCCCCCAAGGGGTCTAAACAGATAGGCACGAGGACCCAAACACGACTTATAGCCCAAATATTTCAACAATCTTTAGAACATAATTTAACATAAGGTTTTGAGTAAAATATGCAACTCATTAGTTGCCGCGGAGAGGACCTAGTCCAATCCAAAAATCAGTGCGCGCCACATACTCATCATTCGACATGTGCGCCATTCTAAAATCAGTGAGAAAGATGTAGTTCGGGGTTTCATTCCCTCAGGACAAGATTTATAACCATTACTTACCTCTACCGGCCACAACACTAGTCCGCTATGCTCTTGCCCCTCAAATTGGCTTCTGATTGCTCCAAATCTAGCCAAAATCAGTTTAATGTCATTAATATATGCCAAAGGAACACAACCCAATTGAAAACTATCAAATTATATAAAAATATCGAAATTCGGCCAAACCCGAGCCCCGAGCTCACGTCTCAGAATTCAATAAATTTTACACCACTAGAAACCTCGTCCTCCCACGATTCTACACATACCAAAAATATCACAATCGGACCAAAATTGCATGCCCAAATTGCCAAAAGAATTTCCAATCCTCCACCCATTCTTCACATCCTTTACCTATTTTAATCCTCCAATTTACAAGCCTAATCCGAATCAAAATAGCATAGAAATAATTTTAATAACCCGAGAACTTACCTTCACTGAAGAACCACGAATTTCCTCTTGAATTTGCCTTCACAAGTGCTCCAACTGCATGCAAAAATGGAGGAATGAATAAAATTTCATAGAGGCTTCTTTTATACTGTTCTGCCAGCATTTCCGCACCTGCGGACACATAGTCGCACCTGCGGTCCCAGGTGCGAACCTGCGCAATCCCACTAACGGACCAATACTCGCACCTGCGGCCAATTCTCCGCACCTGCGGCTTCGCAGGTGCGACCATCTCTTAACACCTGCGGGTTTCCCTTGCCTAGCCTCCTTTCGCACCTGCGCACAACCTTTCGCACCTGCAACATCGCACATGCGGCTACCCATCCGCAGGTGAGGCCAACACCAAAAACTTATACTATCAGCTAATTGCTGCAAATTTCAAAGTTCAATACCCCGCCAACCATTCGAAATCAATGCCGAGCCCCTCGGGGCCCCAACCAAATATAACAGCACACCCCATAACAGTATTCCAACTTAGTCGAGCCTTCGAAACACCAAAAACAACACGAAACCACCAAAATTACATCAAATTCAAGGCTATGAACTTTGAAACTTCCTAATTTTGCCAACTACACCGAAACCAACCAAAACACCTCTGATTGTCCTGAAACTTTTCAGACATACCCAAAATGACATTACGGACCTGCTCCAACTTCCGGAATCCGACTCCGACCCTGATATCCTATTTTCCACTGCCGACCGGAAATTGCCAAAAACTAACTTTCGCCAATTTAAGACTAATTCTACACCGGACATCAAAACTTCATTCCGAACACATTCCTAAGTCCCAAATCACCTAACAAAGCTATCCAATCCATAAAATCCGCAATCCGAGTTCTTTCACCAATAAGTCAACTCTCAGTTGACTTTCTCAAGTTTTAGGAGACTAAATACCTCAATTCTCACCATGACCACTCCGGACCCAAACCAACTGACCCAACACAAAAAAAGCAGGCTAGCAATATATAACAAATGCAGAAATTGGGGAAATGGGGTAAATCTCACGGAACGACCGACCGGGTCGTTAAACCTCGGGACCCCATCTAAATGCACGAACAAGTCTTATAACCTAACACAGACTTGGTCGAGGTTTCAAACTACATAAAACAACACTAAAACGATGAACTAAACTAAAAATCAATAAAATTCCTCAAAACTTCTATAAACCTTATGTTTTGCATTTAAGATCCGAATCACGTTAAACTAAGTTCGTTTCTTACCAAATTTCACATATAACACATATAAGTCATATCGAACCTGTACCGGGCTCCAGAACCATGACACGGGCCCGATATCACATGTTTCACCTCAAATTTCATTTTCAAAAACCTATATATTTTTTAGAAATAATTTTCTTTAAAAATTCATTTCCCGGGCTTGGGACCTCGAAATTCTATTCCGGGCATACGCCCAAGTCCCATATTTTCCAACGGACCCTCCGGGACCGCTAAATCACGGGTCCAGGTCCGTTTACTAAAAACGTTGACTGAAGTCAACTTTATTAAAATTTCTAATACAAAATTATCATTTTTATCAGTTTTTCCCATAAAGGCTTCCCGACTACACGCCCGGGCTGCGCATGCAAATCGAGGTGAGATAGAAGGAGCTTTTCACGGCCTCGGAGCATATCTCCACCACCTTCTCCCAAACTTTCATAGTATGACTCAACAACTTTATACTCCTATAGTTGTTACAGTCCTGGATATCTCCTTTGTTTCTATACAACACGATCATCAAACTCCGCCGCCATTCTTCAGGCATCTTCTACGTCCTGAAAATGACATTAAACAAACCATAAGCCACTCCAAGCCTACCCAACCCACTTCTTTAAAAAATTTCACTGGGATCTCGTCTAGCCAGTAGCCTTACCTCTGCTCATCTTCCGCATCGCCCCTCCACCTCTACGCTCCTAATACGCCTACCAAATCCAAAATCCCTCTGACTCCTTGATCTCCATCTCACCTAGCATGATGTTCCTGTCCTCTCCCTCGTTTAAGAGCCTATGGATTTACTCCTACTATCTACGCCTAACACACGTCTCATTCACCAGAACTTTACCATCTCCGTCCTTGATGCACCGTACTTGGTTCAGGTCCCGAGCCTTCCTCTCCCTAATATTGGCTAACATGAACAACGTCTTGTCGCCTCCTTTGCTCCCAAGATCCTCATACAATCTCTCAAAATCTGCAGCCTTGCTGCGTGACTGCCAATTTTGCCTCTTTCCTTGCCTTCTTGTATCACTCCCTACACGTCCTCTTCTCCTCCTCGGTCGTGCTCTCCATTAGCTTCGGATATGCCACTTTCTTAGCTTCCACTTTTCCTTGGACCTCCTCATACCACCACCAGTCACCTTTGTGTTCTCCCAAATAACCCTTCTTTACCCCTAGCACCTCTCTAGCAGCCTCACTAATATAGTTCGCTGTCGTGGTCCACATGCTACTCGCGTCCCCACTACCCCACTAGGCCCGCATGGCCAACAACTTCTTCCCCAACTCCTAAGAATTTACCTTAGTCAAGGATCCCCACTTAATCTTAGGTTGGCCGTACACCGCTCTCTGCTTCCTTATTCTACTGACCTCTAAGTCCATTACTGGGAGCCTATGTTATGTCGACAAACACTCACTCGGTATAACCTTGCAATCAGTGCAAAGGCCCCTATCATCCCTCCTAAGGAGAATATAATCAATCTGAGTCTTGGCTTCCTTACTCCGGAAGGTGACCAAGTGTTCCTCCCTCTTATGGAAACACAAATTAGCTAATACCAAGTCAAAAGCTTTAGCAAAATCCAACAAAGAAGTACCACCTTCGTTCCTAACCCTGAAACCAAACCCACCATGCACCTCATCATTACCCGTAGCAGTCACCCCAATATGACCATTAAAGTCACCCCCTATGACGAGCTTCTCGGTGTGTGGGATACCACACACAACTTCGTCAAATCGTCCCAAAAGCACCTTTTGACCTCTTCGTCACGCCCACTTGAGGTGCGTATGCGCTAAACATATTAAAAGTGACCCCACCAATCACTAACTTAATAGACATTAACCTATCATTCACCCTCCTAACATCTACTACCATCTCCTTGATATCCCTATCAACTAAAATACCTACCCCATTCTTCCCCGTATCCCCTCCTGAATATCATAACTTAAACCTGTTAACATCTCGAGCTCTCGTACCTTTACATCTAGTCTCCTAGACACATGCTATATTAATATACCTCTTTTAAAAAATCCTCCCTAACTTTATGGACTTACCCGTAAGTATCCATATATTCCAGGACACCACTCTGAGCCGATTAAAACCCCTACCCCCTTGCACCCTTGCCACCCTTGCCCCCGCCCCTGGCCTACCCAAGGACATGACCTTACTCTACCATCATTCCGACTAGCCACTAAACCAACAAAGAAACTAAGAATATATCTAACACTACAACTACTGCAAAAGCAGACAAGCGGGAAAGCATCAATATTGACGATATTTCAATGTTGTATGAAAGTTGAAAATTAATTGTATAATGTATCAAATTTATATTTAAGTTATAAATACTTTCTTTTTACATAAGGTTGCTGATATGTATCAAAATTGTATTAAGAGATAACGTTTTGATTGAAATTTCAGAGAAGAAGCAGGACACATGAGATACAAAATATATATAAATCATATACAAAATACATACAAAAGACATATTTGTATTAAATTTATATTTAAGTTGTACGATGTTGTAGTTATTTCTAACTGGGCAAAAATAATCTATGAAAGTTATAGACAAGTTATAAATAAGTTTTACACTATATAATTAGTTGAATACATTTCATTTTTAATTTATATGTTGTTGTAGATGTATCAAATTTGTATAATATTTGAATATTTAAATATTCAACGTGTCTGGTTTAGGCGTCTATCGTTAGTGTCTCTATTGCTTTGGTTTGATGCTATTTTATTGTTCAAGCTATTAAAATAGTTTTATAAAAGTTGGTTCTCAATTATGTCTTGAACTATTTTACGTTATTGTGGTTCGACATTATTAGAGTTGCTATACTACAGTTAAGGCACTATTGAAAAGAGGAGGGCAGAGAAAAAAAAAAGGTGTAACCGAATTCCACAATTTAGGCACTAACAATGTATTATTTATGAAGAGAGGCGGCAAAGAGTAGGGAAAGAGGAGAGGAGAGAAAAAGGAAAAGAGTATAACTGAATCATCTAATTTAAGGCACTAATAATTGATTGTATATAAATTGTAATCAATCCTTGTTTAGAGCGGGTAATATATAAAATTAAGACAATTTTGAAAAATAAATTTCAAATATTGTATAGAAACAAAAAAAACTCTAAGGTAATTTTCCAGTCCAAATAAATAGGTAGAGTAAAAGGGATATATTTGATTTAGAAAGGTGTTGGGTTTTAATTACTCTTTTCGTTATAGTCCTCCTTTTTGAACCTACCTATTACTGTATTCTGATGCGGTCATATTCAGATATTTCGAGCTTTAACATTAACCTTATACAACCTGAATAAAATAACAATTAAAAAGTTATATCAGAAAAGAAAAAGAATTTGTAGATTCAACTTCTTATTGAAAAGAACCTTTGTGAAGTTAAAAGTTTCATGGGATACCTATGTTCTCATCGTTGAATTATTATTTTTGATGATTAAGTGTGTGCAATAAATATATGCTAAGAATCAGATTCTCACAGTAGTTGTTCAAGGTCCTTAAGGCGGTAACTTTTTACCCAAAAGTTACTGCAGTTTGATATTGGTAGGAAGGACTCTTGATGCGATAAGATTTGTTGTTGATATTTGCAGATACGAGTCATTACGATATTGGTAGGAAGGACTCTTGATGCGATAAGATTTGTTGTTGATATTTGCAGATACGAGTCATTACGATATTGGTAGGAAGGACTCTTGATGCGATAAGATTTGTTGTTGATATTTGCAGATACGAGTCATTACGATATTGGTAGGAAGGACTCTTGATGCGATAAGATTTGTTGTTGATATTTGCAGATACGAGTCATTACGCAGTCAGGATTTGCAAGCAAACGAGAGTTTGACTGTGCTTAAGACTCCCAAAGATCTCGGAGCTGTGTGAAGTTAAACACCTTGCCTATGGACTGTGGAAGCTTATTCTTTTCACATATTGACTGAAGAAAAGAGCATGGCATTTTCGATTTCAAAACACACGTGAAGTTGTTTTCTACTTGTGTTAGTTTAGTTCATGTGTATTAGGAGTTGAGTTGTACCCATGATTTCATTCAAACAATGTTAGTTGGAGTATTGTTTAAGTATGCAAGTTAGAGTAGCTTGTAATCTTCATACAATAAGTAGAAGTAGATGATGTGTGGAGGTGTATTAGGTTACAAGTCGGTACATTTGGCTCAGTTGTTCTAATAAAGTTAAAGTTAAAATCTTACGTAGTATATCGTGATTTTGCACCTTTGAACCGGGTTACTTTTCTAGTAAAAGTTGTTGTTTTTTACTTTCTTATTTATTTTATCTAAGATTAAGGAGTAAGGTAAAGAATGAAGTTATTTAGTAATTTAGGAAAGCGCGCAAAGTAACAATTGGTATTAGAGAAGGTTCTCTTAAACATGGTTAACACCTAGAGAGATCTTGGAAAAATATGAGTGATCCACCTGAATTCAACGAAGGACAGTCAACTACTACACCACTCCTGTTTAATAGAAAATACTGCAGTTGGTGAAAGGCAAGAATGAAGGATTCCCCAACGACTTAAGACTATGAACTATGAACTATAGTAAATCGAGGACCATTGACTTCCACCAAAAAAATGGGCAAAATGTAATTGTTCTCAAGGACCCTTCTGAATTTATGGCAGCTAACTTTAGAATGATGGAATAGAATGCCGAGGCCAAGAAAATTCTCATTTGTGGACTTGGCCCTGATGAATAAAACATGATATTTGCCTGCTCCAATGTGAACGAAATCAAGGATGCATTTCAAACCGCTCATGATGGGACACATCAGGTAAAGAGATCAAGAATTGAGTTGCTCATGAGAAACTATGAGCTCTTATCTATGGTGGAGTTTGAGCCTATTTAGGAGATGATAACAAGGTTCACTATCATAATAAATAAACTATAGTCACTACGAAATGTGTTTACTTCTCAAGAATTAGTTAGCAAAGTTTTCAGGATTTTCCCTGCCTCATAGGAACCAAAAGTTACAGTCATTCAGGAAGCAAAGGAGATGGACAAAATATCACTATGAGTTGATTGGAAATTTTAAAACTCATGAGATGAGAAAGATGGAACTACTCAAAGAAAAACCAAAGAGACACAAGGCACTGGTTCTTAAAGGTACTGAAGAATATGAGTCTGACAATGATAATCTGGACATTGCAATATTTGCTAAGTTCAAAAAATTCAAGAAAAACTCCAGAAATGCACCAAAGAGAGAAAGCAATAACAAACCTAAGAAGGCTGATAAGTCTTCATATTATTGATGCTACAAGTGTAACAAGAGGGATCACATTGTCAAATACTATCCAATGTGGGAAATTGAGTGGAATAAAGAAAGAGATGAGAAAGAAAAAACAGATAAGTTGAAGGAGCGAGGCCTAAACAAAAGCAAACTCTAGGTAGGGATTCACTGAGGCCATGAAACAAATTTTTTTGGCGGAATATGAAATTAGTGGAAGTGATAAAGAGGAGGAGAAAGAAGATGAGATTATCAGTCTATATGATATAATTGACTCACACGAGTCAATGAGTATGAACCTCATGTACAACTAGGGATGCACATTGGAAGACCCCCTCCTTTTGATGGACATCACTTTGATGTGTGGAAGATGCGTATGTAGGTGTTCTTTCAGGCAACTTATTATGACCTGTGGATAATTGTCAATCACGGGTCAATCATACCTACAAAAGTGGATAACAATGAAAACAAGAGCATCAAACGAGAGGAAGAATATAATTCTAAGGATTGCCTTATCATCTAGAAACAAAGGACCTCCTTTATAGGTGTCTGCCAAAAAATATTCTCTACAAGGTGTCCTCCTGCATCTCTACCAATGACATATGAAGGACTGTAGAAGCTTATTATGGTAATAAGAACATTGAGTTAACAATGATGGCAATTGAAGATGAATTCAGAAGAGGAAGTAATAGGGATGATGGTCATGAGTAATTCAGAGGCTGAAGACGAACCAAATCAGGTAAGTATCTCTAATCTGAAAGATAATATTCATGCTACCTCTGAAAAATAGCTAATGTCCATAACAATAACCATGATGAGTGAAGTGGATATGTTAAATGTTTGAAATGATCCATTGGAAAGCAATCTTTCATATGTTAAACTTAATTTCAAAAATCTTGAATTAAACAAAACTGATCCTTAAGCTCACTGCACTTAATGATCAACAAGTTTCTACAAATGGAAAGAGAATAATAAGTGACTTACAAAACAATATTGAAAAAGAATTAAAAGAGCTTAAGGATAGTCTGTACGATATTGATAGTAGGAACAAAGCACTACACGAAAACCTTGAAAAGGCAAAGTATGAACTATCAAGATTAAGCAAATCACATAGATCTTCAAATGACTTGAACTCGCTGAATGAGAATTTCAGTACAAATAAATCAGGAATGGGCTACTGGAAACCTGTACCTGGATTTGATCCTAAGTATGTAGAAATTTCTGATAATAAGATGTGCACTCACTATGGAAAGGTAGGGCATTTCAGAACAATTGTTGTGCTTTAATACACACTCAGTTCAAAAATACTTTTGGCCACCTATGCATGTGGAAGTGAAAGAAAAAACAAGATTCACTCCCTTTTCCCAAACTAACTAGATTAAGATCAATAGGAAAGAGACTTTCAATGTCTTGCCTTTCTAGGCAAAAATAACCTTGATTAATCCTTTTTTCCAATAAAAGGGATGTCACGCCTCGAACTCCCACCATCGGGCCGTGAAGGCGTCTAACGTTGAACACGCTAGACAAGCCAACGTGTATAGATAAACTAGCATATTAACATCAATTTAATAGGATAAACTAAACGGTTCATAGTTTAACAGCGAAAATAAATACGGTCTCAAGCTAAATAAGGAGAACATGATACAACAAGGCGTAAACATTCCCAAAACCTGGAGTCACAAACTCACGAACTTTCTACAAGAGTGCTAAATACAAGTCAGAAAAGAGAATACATAGTTGTATCTTAAACTAGAGGAAGAAAAACAAGACAGAAGTGAGTTCAAAGGGACAGAACAGACGCCAAGGCCCACGAACATCAGCGGGTATACCTTGAAGCCTTTAGGATAAGCTGGAAGACACTCCCACTAATGATGTCCTCCAGGTCCGACTGCGTAATCTGCACAATATAAAGAAGTGAAGGTGTAGCATCAGTACAACCGACCCCATGTACTGGTAAGTTCCTAGCCTAACCTCGACGAAGTAGTGACGAGGCTAGAACCAGATTACCAAATAAACCTGTGCAATTCAAATAAATAGATATACATACATACAACGGATAAGAAATATAGGGAGAAAACAATTAATAAAGGAAGGGGAACATGTTGTGGGGAGATAACAGTTTCACATAAGAAATCTCAATAAGGAAAATAACAACAAAACCAGCATATCAATAAGGACAAGAAATCACAAACTTGCATGGCATCACCCTTCATGCTTTTACTCTCGTCCTCACTATGCAATGTATAATGTAAACAATGTAAATCATTTAACCACATCACCCTTCATGCTTTTACTCTCTTTTCTCATAGTATAATCAATGAATATCGGTACAGAATCGTACATCGTACGTCACGACATCACCATTCGTGCTTTACACTCTTTCCTCACAATGTCAAACAATGCACGACATCACCCTCCGTGCTTCAGCACTCATCCTCACCCAAACAACAATCACGAACAAGGCCAAGGAAGTAAACATAATAGAAATAATAACCCCGGCAAGGGAACAATATCAGACAATGCACGACATCACCCTTCGTGCTTTAACACTCTTCCTCATAATATCAAACAGTGCACGGCATCACCCTTCGTGCTTTAACACTTTTTCTCACAATATCAAACAGTGCACGACATCACCCTTTGTGCTTTAACACTCTTTCTCACAATATCAAACAGTGCACGGCATCACCCTTCATGCTTTAACACTCTTTCTCACAAAATCAAACAGTGCATGACATCACCCTGCGTGTATTTACTATTTTCCTCACCCAAAAAGCAATCACAAACAAGGGCAAGGGAGTAAGCAGAATAAAACAGAAATCCCGGCAAGGGAACATCAATTAAACAATTAAATCTCGGCAAGGGAACATCAATTAAACAATTAAATCCTGCCAGGGAACAATAACCGTAATCTCAACATCCCAATAAGGGAGACAATATCAAAAGCAACAATGACCCGACAAGGGTATATTTTAGTAGCTCTTTCTCTTTCTTTCACTTCATTTCATAATTTACTCTATTACTTGCGCCAATGCTCCAAAGGATACAATTATCTCATATACCTTCATCATTCGTATTACAATCTGAGCCAATGCTCCAACAGAGTTTAAATATTACAATTCCCTTCACATATTCTTCACAACATATAAAAATCATCAATTAAGCATGGAAATTACCACAAAATATGAATATTCACAATATAAGGACTCACGGCCATGCTAGACACCAATGTATATATACTCGTCACCATGCCTATACATCGTATTTGACAAGTAGAAAGTAGCAAACTATATAGCAATCAAGCCGAAACCACATGTTTTCCACGAGTATCCGACTCCAGATGGCCCAAATCTATTCAAATAAATTTCATACCATAAATAACATCTGATGCAACTGATTCCACTATTCAATTCAAGGTTACAGTGCGAAATTAGGCGAAATGTCAAAAATTCCCCAGGCCAGCATCTCCGAGCAGGGTAAATTTTACATTTTCAGAACCCTCGTACTCTCACGAGTCTAGCCATATAAAAATCTCTCAAATCGGAGGTCAATCACCCACTCAAATCCCAATTTTAGAAAAACCTAAGTTCTACCCCAAACACCCAATTTTCACCCATGAAAATCTTTGATTTTAAGTTGAAAACATGTTAAATGATGTTAATGATTGGATGAAATGAGTAAAAACCAACTTACAACTGATTTGGAAGAGTCTTGTTCTTGGAAAAATCGCCTAAGAGTGTTTGAGTTTGAGAAAATATGAAATATGAAGTAAACATTTCGGTTTTGTACAGTGCAGTCTACTGGTTGGCATGGGAATTGCGAACAAAGGTTCGCAATTGCGAACCCTTCAGACATTCCCAGCCTTCGCATTTGCGAACCTCTTGGTCGCATTTGCGTTCAGGCCTGCCCAGCTATACCTTCGCATTTGCGAACCTCTTCGTCGCATTTGCGATCATGTCTGCCCAACTATATCTTCGTATTTGTGAACCTCTTGGTCGCATTTGCGATCATGCCTGCCCAGACAAACCTTCGCATTTGCGAGTTCGCATTTTTTATGCTGGCTTCGCATTTGCGAAGCCTGCGGATCAATCACACCAGCAGTTCCCAAGTCCAAAAATGGAATCTGTGGCCTATCCAAAACTCACCCTAGCCCTCAGGGCTCCAAACCATATATACACACTACCTCAAAAACATCCTGTGAACTTATCCGTGCGATCAAATCGCCAAAATAACATCATATACATCGAATTAAGCTTCAAAATCCATGAATTCTATCAAATTTTATAAAACATCAAATTTTCCATTTTTAGTCTGAAACACGTCAAACGACATCCGATTTCAACCAAACTTTACAGAAAGTGCTTAAACCATAAATAAGACATGTACCGGGTGCCGGAACAAAAATACGGGCCCGATACCATCACTTTCTAATCAAATTTCATTTTCATTTTCCTTAAATATTTTCAGAAAACAATTTTTACTCAAAAATTCATTCCTCGGGCTTGGGACCTCGGAATTTGATTCCGGGCATACGCACAAGTCCCATATTTTCCTATGGACCCTCCGGGACCGTCAAATCACGGGTCCGGGTCCGTTTACCCAAAATGTTGACCGATGTCAAATTTATTCATTTTAATATCAAATCTTAGCATTTTCACAGAATTTCATATTTAAGCTGTCCGGCTACGCGCCCGGACTGCGCACAAAACTACAAATGAGGTTTTCAAGGCATCGAAAGTACGGAATGGGTAATAAAATAGGTGATGACCCTTTGGGTCGTCACATTCTCCACCTCTAAAATAATCGTTCGTCCTCGAACGGACAAAGAAGGAAGTACCTGAGTCAGGAAATAAATGAGGGTAACGGCTCCGCATATCATACTCCGACTCCCAAGTCGATGCCTCAGGCGGCTGACTTCTCCACTGAACACGAATAAAAGGGAAACTCTTGGATATCAACTGACGAACCTGCCGGTCTAGAATAGATACCGGCTCCTCCCCATAAGATAAGTCCTTGTCCAACTGGACAGTGCTAAAATCTAATACGTGGGCTGGATCGCCATGATTCCTCCGAAGCATGGACAGATGAAAAATTGGATATACGGCTGATAAACTAGGCGGCAATGCAAGTCTATAAGCCACTTCTCCCACTCGATCAAGAATCTCAAACGGACCAATGAACCTAGGGCTAAGCTTTCACTTCTGCCCAAATCTCATCACGCCCTTCATAGGCGACACTCGGAGCAATACTCGCTCACCAACCATAAAAGCCACATCTCGAACCTTGCAATCTGCATAACTCTTTTGCTTGGACTGAGCTGTACGAAGCTTATCTTGAATGATCCTGACCTTGTCCAAGGCCTCCTGAACCAAATCTGTACCCAATAACCGAGCGTCTCCCGGCTGAAACCATCCAACCAGAGATCGACACCGCCTACCATATAAAGCCTCATAAGGAGACATCTGGATACTCGATTGGTAGCTGTTGTTGTATGCAAACTCTACTAATGGCAAGAATTGATCCCATAATCCTCCAAAGTCAATAACACAAGCTCGGAGAATATCCTCCAATATCTGAACAGTCCGCTCGGACTATCCATCCATCTGAGGATGAAATGCTGCACTCAACTCAACCTGGGTGCCTAACTCTCGCTGAACTGTCCTCCAGAAACGCAAGGTAAACTGCGCGCCTCGGTCTGAAATGATAGATACCGGCACACCATGAAGGCGAACAATCTCCCGGATATAGATCTCAGCTAACCTCTCGGATGAATAGGAGACTGCCACAGGAATGAAATGCACTGACTTGGTGAGCCTATCAACAATGACCCAAACTGCATCGAACTTCTTCCGGGTCAACGGAAGTCAAGTAACAAAGTCCATAATGATCCTCTCCCACTTCCACTCGGGAAGCTCAATCCTCTGAAATAAACCACCAGGCCTCTGATGCTCATACTTAACCTGTTGACGATTCAAACATCGCGCTACATATGCCACAATATCCTTCTTCATTCTACGCCACCAATAATGCTGCCGCAAATCCTGATACATCTTCGCGGCGCCCAGATGAATAGAGTATCGGGAACTATGGGCCTCCTCTAAAATCAACTCTCGAATTCCATCAACATTAGGCACACAAACTTGCCCCTGCAATGTGAAAATACAATCATCATCTAAGTCACCTGCTTGGCGCCTCTGTGCTGCACCGTGTCTCTAAGGACACACAAATGGAGATCATCAAATTGCCGATCACGGATACGCTCCAATAATGAAGAACGAGCGACCGTACAAGCCAACACTCGACTAGGCTCAGAAATATCTAACCTCACAAATCAATTGGCCAAAGCCTGAACATCCAAAGCAAGCGGCCTCTGACTGACCTGAATAAAAGCAAGACTGCCCATGCTAGCTGACTTCCTACTCAAAGCATAGGCCACCACATTGGCCTTCCCCGGGTGGTATAAGATGGTAATATCATAATCCTGCAACAACTCCAACCACCCCCTCTGCCTCAAATTCAACTCATTTTGCTTGAACAAGTACTGAAGACTCTTATGATCCGTGAACACCTCACACGCCACGCCACGCCATACAGATAGTGCCTCCAAATCTTCAATGCATGGACAATGGCTGCGAACTCCAAATCATGCACTAGATAGTTCTTCTCATGAATCTTTAACTGCCTTGAAGCATAAGCAATGACCTTGCCATCCTGCATCAACACTGCACTAAGCCTAATACGGGAAGCATTGCAATAGATTGTATAAGGCCCTGAACCTATGGGAAAAACCAGTACCGGTGCTGTAGTCAGAGCTGTCTTGAGCCTCTGAAAGCTTGTCTCATACTCATCCAACAATCTGAACTGGGCACCCTTCTGGGTCAACCTAGTCATCGGGCTGCAATAGATGAGAACCCCTCCACGAACCGACGATAGTAGCCTGCCAATCCCAAGAAACTTCGAATCTCTGTAGCTGATGCTGGTCTAGGCCAGTTCTTGACTGCCTCAATCTTCTTCAAGTCAACCTAAATACCCTCTGCTGATACGACATGACCCAGGAATGCAACTGAACTAAACCAGAACTCACACTTCGAAAACTTTGCATATAACTGACTATCCTTCAGAGTATGAAGAACCACTCTGAGATGCTGCTTGTGCTCCTCCTGGCTGCGGGAGTATATCAATATATCATCAATGAAGACTATCACGAACCAGTCCAAATAAGTCCTGAACACTCGGTTCATCAAGTCCATGAAAGCTTCTGGGGCATTTATCAACCCAAACGACATGACTAAAAACTCGTAATGCCCGTACCGAGTGCGGAAAGCTGTATTAGGGACATCCGATGCCCTAATCCTCAACTAATGGTAGCCAGATCTCAAGTCTATCTTTGAAAAGACCTTGGCACCCTCAAGCTGCTCGTACAAATCGTCAATCCTCGGTAGTGGATGCTTATTCTTGATTATAACCTTGTTCAATTGTCGGTAATCAATGCACATCCTCATCGAACCATCCTTTTTCTTCACAAACAATACTGGGGCACCCCAAGGAGAAACACTAGGTCTAATGAAACCCTTCCCAAGAAAATCCTGCAACTATTCCTTCAACTCTTTCAACTTTGGCGGGGCCATGCGATACGACAGAATAGAAATGGGTTGGGTGCCCAGAGCTTGATCAATGCAGAAATCAATGTCCCTGTCGGGTGGCATCCCCGGCAGGTCTGAAGGGAAGACCTCACAAAACTGACGAAAAACGGGCACCGAATCAATAGAGGGAGCCTCAACACTAGAATCGTGCACATAAGCCAAATAAGCAAAACACCCCTTCTCGACCATACGCTGAGCCTTCACGTACGAAATAACACTACGGGTAGAATGACTAGGAGTTCCTTTCCACTCCAAACGAGGAAAATCTGGCAAAGCCAAGGTCACCGTCTTTGCATGACAATCCAAGATGGCATGATATGGGGATAACCAGTCCATCCCCAATATAACATCAAAGTCGACCATACCTAAAAGCATCAAATCAACACGGGTCTCAAGACCCTCAATCACCACAATACAAGAACGATGGACGCGATCGACCATGATAGAATCACCCACCGGTGTAGATACATAAATAGGAACACTCAGTGGATCACTAGGCATGACCAGGTATGGTGCAAAATAAGATGACACATACGAATACATATACCCTAGATCAAAATAGCACTGAAGCATCTCTGCCACAAACCCGAATAGTACCTGTAATGACTGCATCTGAAGACTTAGCCTCTGGCCTGGCTGGAAGAGAATAACAACGGGGCTGGGCCCCACCATCCTGAACCACATCTCTAGGACGGCAGCTGTTAGCTGGCCTCCACCTCTATGACCACTACATCCACCTCTAGCACCTCTACCCCTACCTCTAGCTGGCTGGGCAGGCTGTGGAACACCCGGTGCCTGTACCATGGCACGAGAACCCTGATGCTGCGAATTACCTCGTGCTTGAGGGAAAAATCTGGAAAGGTGACCCGGATCGCCACAAGTGTAACAAGACCTCGGCTGCTGAGGGAACTGAATCTGACCCTGTTGACCTGAATGACCACCCCGGAAACTCTGATGCGGCACTGCACTGACGGGAGCTGGTGGCGCACTGTAAGGCTGCTGATCAGAATAGTGCGTCTGAGAACCACGACCACCTGAAGTACCATGGGAGACTTGTAGAGCTGACTGAAAAGGTTTGGGAGGATGACCTCTGCCTGAAGAATCCCAGCCCCTAGATGAGGCTCCACTGAAATGACCGGAATGACGGGGCCTCTTGTCAACCCCCTGACCACCACCCTATGACATAATCATCTCAATCCTCTTGGCCACATTGGCCGCATCCTGGAACGATATATCGGTACCTGACTCTCTAGCCATCTGAAGTCTGATAGGCCGGGCCAATCCCTCAATAAATCTCCGAAACCTCTCCTGATCAGTGGGAAGTATCATAAGAGCATGTCGGGCTAGAGTGATGAACCTAGTCTCGTACTGAGTGACTGACATGGATCCTTGCTGGAGATGCTTAAACTGCCTCCGAAGGTCCTCTCTCTGAGTAATGGGAAGGAACTTCCCCAAAAATACCTCTGAGAACTGAGTCCAACTCAAAGGTGTAGATCCAGCTGGTCTGGCTAAGCAATAGTCTTTCCACCAACTCCTGGCTGCGCCAGATAACCAACAAGTAGCAAAGTCGACCCCGTTGGACTCCACTATGCCCATATTCCGAAGAACCTCATGGCAGCTGTCCAAATAATATTGGGGGTCCTCTGATGGTGAACCATTGTAAGTAATAGTAAATAACTTAGTGAACCTGTCCAGTCTCCACAAAGTATCTGCTGACATAGCTGCTCCCTCTGCTACCGGTGCTGCAATACCCGGCTGGGCTACTCCGGCTGGCTGAGGTGCAGGAGTCTGGGCACCTCCCAAAGCCTGAGAGACGACTGGTGCAGTAGGAAGAAGTCCCGCCTGTGCTACACTCTCCATGAGTCCGACTAGACAGACAAGGGCGTCTTGAATCACTGGGGTAGCTATGAACCCCTGTGGGACCTGGGCTGGTCCAACTAGGACTGCCGAAACTGGGACCTCCTCGTCAAACTCGACCTAAGGGTCCTCCACTGGGGCTGCTGCTCTAGGCTGAGCCCGGCCTCGGCCTTTAGTACGGCCTCGACCTCGACCCCGAGTAGGAGCTGTAGAAGGAGTGTCAGGCTACGGGGCGGAACCAAGGGAAGCACGCGTCCTCGCCATGTGCGAGAGAATAGAATAGAAACTCAACCAGTACTCAGAATTTGTAGCGCATGACAGAGAAGAAAGGAAATATGGAGTCATCCTAACTTTGCAGCATATGAAGGATAAATACAGACGTCTCCATACCGATCCCTTAGACACTACCAAGTTGTCCATAAGTTGTGAGACCTAAGTAACCTAGAGCTCTGATACCAACTTGTCATGCCCAAAACTCCCACCATCGGGACGTGATGGCGTCTAACGTTTAGCCCGCTAGACAAGCAAACACGTATAGATAAACTAGCATATTAACAACAATTTAATAGGATAAATTAAACGGTTCACAGTTTAACAGCGGAAATAAATACGGTCTCAAGCTAAATAAGGAGAACAGGATACAACAACGCGTAAACTTTCCCAAAACCTGGAGTCACAAACTCACGAACTTTCTACAAGAGCGCTAAATACAAGTCGGAAAAAAGAATACATAGTTGTCTCTGAAACTAGAGGAAGAAAAACAAGACAGTATTGAGTTCAAAGGGATGGAAGAGATGCCAAGGCCCAGGAACGCCAGCGGGTATACCTTGAAGCCTCTAGGATAAGATTGAAGACACTCCCAATAATGATGTCCTCCAGGTCCGGCTGCGTAATCTGCACAACATAAAGAAGTGCAGGTGTAGCATCAGTACAACCGACCCCATGTACTGGTAAGTGCCAAGCCTAACCTTGGCAAGGTAGTGACGAGGCTAGAACTAGACTACCAAATAAACTTGTGCAGTTCAAATAAATAGATATACATATATACAACGAATAAGAAATATAGGGAGAAAAGAATTAATAAAGGAAGGGGAACATGTTGTGGGGAGATAAGAGTTTCATATAAGAAATCTCAATAAGGGAAAGAACAACAAAGCCAGCATATCAATAAGGACAAGAAATCACAAACTTGCACGACATCACCCTTCGTGCTTTTACTCTTGTCCTCACTATGAAATGTATAATGTAAACAATGTAAATCATGGCACGACATCACCCTTCATGATTTTACTCTCTTTCCTCACAGTATGATCAATGAATATCGGTACGGAATGGTACATCGTACGACAAGACATCACCCTTCGTGCTTTACACTCTTTCCTCACAATGTCAAAACAATGCATGTCATTACCCTTCGTGCTTTAGCACTCATCCTCACACAAAAAACAATCACAAACAAGGGCAAGGGAGTAAACAGAATATAAATAATAACCCCGGCAAGGGAACAATATCAAACAATGCACGACATCACCCTTCGTGCTTTAACACTCTTCCTCACAATATCAAACAGTGCACGACATCACCCATCGTGCTTTAACACTCTTTCTCACAATATCAAACAGTGCACGACATCACCCTTCGTACTTTAACACTCTTTCTCACAATATCAAACAGTGCACGGCATCACCCTTCGTGCTTTTACTCTCTTCCTCACCCAAACAACAATCACAAACAAGGGCAAGGGAGTAAGCAGAATAAAATAGAAATCCCAGCAAGGGAACATCAATTAAACAATTAAAACCCGACAAGGGAACATCAATTAAACAATTAAATCCCGGTAAGGGAACAAACAATTAAACAATTAAATCCCGGCAAGGGAACAATAACCGTAATCTCAACATCCTAAAAAGGGAGACAATCAAAAGCAACAATGACCCGGCAAGGGTATATTTTAGTAGCTATTTCTCTTTCTCTCACTTCATTTCATAATTTACTCTATTACTTGAGCCAATTCTCCAACGGATAAAATTATCTCATATACCTTCATCATTCGTATTACAATCTGAGCCAATGCTCCAAAGGATACAATTATCTCATATACCTTCATCATTCATATTACAATCTGAGCCAATGTTCCAACAGAGTTTAAAGATTAGAATTCCTTTCACATACTCTTCACAACATATAGAAATCATCAATTAAGCATGGAAATTACCACAAAAATAGAATATTCACAATATAAGGACTCACGGTCATGCTAGACACCAATGTATAGATACTCGTCACCATGCCTATACATCGTATTTGACAATTAGCAAGTAGCAAATTATACTCAACTCCTATTCCCTCAAGCTAAGGTTAGACTAAACACTTACCTCGGGTCCAAAGTATAGCACTCAACCCGAAACCACACGTTTGCCACGAGTATCGACTCCAAATGGCCCAAATCTATTCCAATAAATTTCATACCTTAAATAACATCTCATGCAACTGATTCAACTATTCAATTCAATGTTACGACGCGAAATTAGGCGAAATGACAAAAATTCCCCCAGGTCAGCATCTCGGAGTCGGTAAATTTTAAATTTTCAGAACCCTCGTACTATCACGAGTCTAGCCATATAAAAATGTCTCAAATCGGAGGTCAATCACCCACTGAAATCCCAATTTTAGAAAAATCGAAGTTCTACCCCAAACACCCAATTTTCACCTATGGAAATCTTTGATTTTAAGTTGAAAACATGTTATATGATGTTAATGATTGGAAGAAATGAGTAAAAACCAACTTACAACTGATTTGGAAGAGTATTGTTCTTGGAAAATCGCCTAAGAGTGTTTGAGTTTTAGAAAATATGAAATATGAAGTAAAAATTTCGGTTTTGTACAGTGCAGGCTACTGGTTGGCATAGGAATTGTGAACCCTTCAGACATTCCCAGCCTTCACATTTGCGAACCTCTTGGTCGCATTTGCGATCAGGCCTGCCCAGCTATACCTTCGCATTTGCGAACCCCTTGGTCGCACTTGCGATCAGGCCTGCCCAGCTATACCGTCGCATTTGTGATCAAGCCTTCCCTGACCAACCTTCGCATTTCCGATGTTGGCTTCGTATTTGCGAAGCCTGCAGACCAGTTACACCAGCAGTTCCCAAGTTCAAAAATACAATTCGTGGCCTATCCAAAACTCACCCGAGCCCTCGGGGCTTCAAACCAAATATACACACTACCTCAAAAACATCCTATGAACTTATCACTGCGATCAAATCGCCAAAATAACATCATATACATTGAATTAAGCCTCAAAATCCATGAATTTTATCAAATTTCATAAAACATCAAATTTTTCATTTTAGTCCGAAACACGTCAAACGACATCCGATTTCAACCAAACTTTACAGAAAGTGCTTAAAACATAAATAAGACCTGTACCGGGCTCCGGAACAAAAATACGGGCCCGATTCCATCACTTTATAATAAGATTTTATTTTAATTTTCCTTAAATATATTCAGAAAACAATTTTTACTCAAAAATTCATTCCTCGGGCTTGGGACCTCGGAATTCAATTCCGGTATACGCACAAGTCCCATATTTTCCTACGGACCCTCCGGGACCGTCAAATCACGGGTCCGGGTCTATTTATCCAAAATGTTGACCGAAGTCAAATTTATTCATTTTAATATTAAATCTTAGCATTTTCGCAGAATTTCATATTTAAGCTATCCGGCTACGCGCCCGGACTGCGCACACAAATCGAGGCAACTACAAATGAGGTTCAAGGCCTCGGAAGTACGAAATGGGTAATAAAATAGGTGATGACCCTCACATTCTCCACCTCTAAAACAACCGTTCGTCCTCGAACGGACAGAAGAAGGAAGTACCTGAGTCATGAAATAAATGTGGGTAACGGCTCCGCATATCGGACTTGGACTCCCAGGTCGATGCCTCAGGAGGTTAACCTCTCCACTGAACACGAATAGAAGGGAAACTCTTGGATCTCAACTGATGAACCTGCCGGTCTAGAATAGATACCGGCTCCTCCTCATAAGATAAGTCCTTGTCCAACTGGACAGTGCTACCTGGGCTGGATCGATGTAATACCTCCGAAGCATGGACCAAGAGGTTCGCAATTGCGAACCCTTCGGACAATCCCAGCCTTCGTATTTGCGAACCTCTTGGTCGCATTTGCGATCAGGCCTGCCCAGCTATACCTTCACATTTGCGAACCTTTTGGTCGCACTTGCGATCAGGCCTGCCCAGATATACCTTCGAATTTGCGAACCTCTTGGTTGCATTTGCGATCATGCCTGCCCAGAATAACCTTCGCATTTGCGATGCTGGCTTCGCATTTGCAAAGCCTGCAGATCAGCCACACCAGCAGTTCCCAAATCCAAAAAGCAATCCGTGGCCTATCCAAAACTCACCCGAGCCCTCGGGGCTCCAAAACAAATATACACACTACCTTAAAAACATCCTATGAACTTATCCGTTTGATCATATCGCCAAAATAACGTCATATACATCGAATTTAGCCTCGAAATCCATGAATTCTATAAAATTTCATAAAACATCAAATTTTCCATTTTTAGTCCGAAACACGTCAAACGACATCGGATTTCAAACAAACTTTACAGAAAGTGCTTAAACCATAAATAAGACTGGTACCGAGCGCCAGAACCATAATACGGGCCTGATACCATCACTTTCTAATCGATTTCATTTTCATTTTCCTTAAATATTTTCACAAAACAATTTTTACTCAAAAATTCATTCCTCGGGCTTGGGACCTCGGAATTCAATTCCGAGCATACGAACAAGTCGCATATTTTCCTAGGGAACCTCTAGGACCGTCAAATCACAGGTCCGGGTCCGTTTACCCAAAATGATGGCCGAAGTCAAATTTATTCATTTTAACATTAAATCTTAGAATTTTCACAGAATTTCATATTTAAGATGTCCGGCTACGCGCCCGGACTGCTCACACAAATCGAGGCAACTAAAAATGAGGTTTTCAAGGCATCGAAAGTACGGAATGGGTAATAAAATAGGTGATGACCCTTTGGGTCGTCACATGGGACCCAAGCTTGTCTGGATTCTCTAAGCTAGCTTGTGATTGTTGTAGGCTATAGTGAGAGGAAACAATCAAGATTGGTATCTGAACGGTGGTTGCTCAAGACATATGACTGGTAAAAAGAATAATTTTCTCTTACTAGCAACCTTCCAAAGAGGGAGTGTGTCTTTTCAAATGGGAAGAAGGGACAAATAAATGAAATTGGTAAAGTTGGTAAATCTCTCTCTCATGCTATAGAAGATATATAATATGTGGTTAGACTCAAGGATAATCTCCTTAGTGTCTCCCAAATGTGTGATAAAGGTAATGAGGTAAAGTTCAACTCAACAATGTGTACTGTCATAAAATTGGATACAAATGAAACTGTTCTTAAAAGGTAAGAGACATAACAATGTCTACAAGATATTAATTATGTATCTCCCTCAGAGTGAGCATACGTGTTTAAGTACAGTGGAAGATAATCCACTACTATGGCATAGAAGACTAGATCATGCTGGTCTGTCCCAACTTAATAAGTTAGTAGCAGAGGACTTGGTCCTTTGGGTTACCAAAAGTTGAGTTTACATCTGATAAGGTTTGCAATGCATGTGTCAGAGGTAAGCATGTAATGTCATCTTTCAAAATCCAAGAAAGTTGTCAGCACCTCTAGACCCCTTGAACTTCTTCGCATGGACCTATGTGGACCCATGAGGGTAAAAAGTAGGTGAGAAAGAAGTATGTGTTTGTAACTGTTGATGACTTCTATAGGTACACATGGAACTTGTTTCTGGCTCTAAGGATGAAACCTTTGATGTACTATGTTTGTCAGAATGATTCAACAGAAACTAGGATGTTTTGTGTCAAGTATTAGAACAAATCATGGAGCTGAATTTAAAAACTCTAAATTCCTTGAATTTTGCAGCACTCATGGCATGGAACATATCTTCTCTGTACTTAAAACTCCACCACAAAATGGTGTTGTGGAAAGAAAGAATAAATCTATAGAAGATATGGTCAGGACTATGTTGATTCCTAGAGGACTGCCAAAAAACTTCTGGGTTGAGGCAGTCAATATTGCCTTTTACCTGTTAAATAGGGGCATGGTCATACCATTATTAAGAAAACTCTCTATGAGTTACTTCGAGGAAGAAATTCCAACATCACACCTGAGAGCTTTTGGTTGTAAATATTTTGTGCGCAACCATAATAAAGATGCTCTAGGTAGATTTGATGATAGAAGTGATGATGGAGTATTTTTTTTTCCATATTCACCACATATTAAAGCATATAATGTTTTTTTGTAAAAGAACTATGTATATGGAAGAAAATATTGATGATAAATCTAACAATATGGCTGAGAAAGGTTTATAGGATGAAGACTATGATATAGGACTCACAGAGGAAAGGATTTCTGAAACTAAAGGAGAATCAGAAAAACATTATGAAGGAACATCAGGAAATCAAGAAGGTGATGAAAGTGATCAGGAAGTATAGGAGGAAGAGGAAACTATTTGAAAAATACTCAGACAGTTGAAGTTGTACGCATTGTTGTTGGTCCTTTAGGCGACTCTTCTGCTGAACCATCTCAAGGTATACAAGTCAAGCCATGGAAAAACCAAAGCTCTCATCCCCTTGAAAATATCATTACCGATCCAAATGGAAGAGTATAAACAAGATCATTCTTGAGAAACTTGTGCGCACTCACTGCCTTTTTGTCTCAGATAGAGACAAAAAGCATCAAGGAAGCCTTAAAGGATCCACACTGGATAATTTCCATGCAGAATGAGCTAAACCAATTTGAGAGGAGCAATGTTTGGCATGTGGTACGAAGACCCAAAAGTAGAACTGTTATAGGAACCGGATGGGTGTATAGGAACAAGTTAGATGAGCAAGGAAATATCACAAGGAACAAGGCCGAACTGGTAGTTCAGGGATACAATCAAAAAGAAGATATTGAATATGATGAAACACTCGCTCTAGTAGCTAGAATAGAAGTCATCAGAATGTTTATAACCTTTGCTGCATATATGGAATTTACACCATATCAGATGGATGTAAAGAGTGCATTTATGAATGACTATTTAAAGGAGGATGTGTTTGTCAAACAACCTACTGGCTTTGAAAGCGAATAATTTCCGGATCATTTTTCAAATTGGACGAGGCTTTATATGGACTAAAACAGGCTCCAAGAGCTTTGTATGGGAGTCTCTTAACTTTTCTCTTAACTAATGACTTTCTACGGGGAAAGGTTGACAATATATTGTTTCCGAAGAACAAAGCAAAGAACCTTCTGATTGTACATGTGTATGTAGATGATATCATTTATGGGGCAACTAGTGAAACACTATGCAAAGAATTTGCTGAAATAATGAGGAATGAATTTGAAATGAACATGAAGGTGAGTTGAATTTCTTTCTTGGGCTACAGATCAAGAAGATACCTATTGAAACCATGAGTCATCAGCAAAAGTAAATCAAGAACTTTTGAAGAAATTTAACATTGGTTCGTCAAAGTCAACTAACACTCCTATTGCCAATACAACAAAACATGATCTAGATGAATATGGAAAAAAATATGGAACAAAAACTATACAGAGGAACGATTGGTTAACTTCTATATCTCACTACAAGCTATACCTGTTTAACGAGCTGGGTTGACCCGTTTCCGTAACGGCCCAGACCGGTAGTAACCCGGACCAGTAGTTAGGGGTCCGGTGGGCTAGGTTAGTGTCATGACCCCAAATCCACTAGTCGTGATGGCACCTAACCCAACCCATTAGGTAAGCCAACTAATAATTATCCAATTTCAATAATATTAGCAAGACAATTAAACAAAAGTAATTTGCCTGAATTTTATACATTTCTCAAGGACCGGTAGTACAAATTATGAGCTTCTAAAAATAGAGCTTGCAAGCGGAAATGAAATAAATACATTGTTTGTTTGAAAAGTACGTAAACAGAGTTTTATAGATCTAAACCTACCACGAACAAGGGGCAGCTTCAACCAGAACGCAGGTACATCTTCAATCCAACTACCATTGAACGCATCAACATTAGCAACCAACATCTGCACGCAAGGTGCAGAAGTGTAGTATGAGTACAACCGACCCCATGTACTCAATAAGTAACAAACCAAACCCTAGGTTCAAAGCAGTGACTTGCTAATACAAGGTCGGGTTCAATGCCAAGATCACACAATAGTTCAAAACAACATAATACAAGTATATAAGAGGTATTCCAGAAGTAAGATGGTCAGCTCGTTCAAAGTTTCAGAAAAATAGTCATGCCTTTCAAGTATCATAGTGAGAACCAAATCTTTTACCGAAAATGCTAAAATTTTGAGTAAGTTTAAGAACTGATATTTTTCCAAATATCCTTTCCACAACAAATAACATGTTTCATTTTCTTTCCAGATAACAAGTACTAAATACCTCTATATTCCCGCATATCAATGTGTATAATGAGTCATGAATGACATGATACCGTAAAACATGAGGAACAATGCATCTCTTATTCTTGTATGTCATGTGTGCATGCAAATGCCATGTATCTCAGAGATAAATCATGTACTCACTTTCGGAGTACTCAATCTTAGTGTCTAACACTTTCCACTCATCTTGCTCGACCACTCGGTACTGTATATGGCCCATACGGCCCAAGGAAGATCCATCCCGGAATATATACATCACTGACCATCAGTCACTCAGTACGGCCAATCTGTCCCCATGGAGAGGATCCATCTCCAGGTATATAAATTCTTCGGACAAGATCCACGTCCAGGGAAGATCAATCCCTAAATATAATCAAACGCGCTCACTGGGGGTGTTTACAGACTCCGAAGGGGCTGCTATAGCCCAAGCGCTATCATACGCCAGATCCATGCATGCCAGGTCCATGCATAAATCAATATAACATGCTACGGCGTGCAACCCGATCCTATAATTGTCACTCATAATCAGGCTCTCAGCCTCACTCAGTCATCAATCTCTCCAGTCTCACTTACGGTCTCACAATGTCATCAAACTAGTCCGACAATAAAGATATGATGTATCAATAATCTACAACTGAGACTGAGATATTATATGAATGCATGAATATGACTGAGTACGAAATATCAATGAAATCAGTGAAATGACAGCAAGAAATGACCACTATGAGTCCAAACAATATCAACATAAATCCTAAGGATGATATTTAGCATGATTGACAGTTCAGTTACTTTATCACATGGTGAAAACACAAATATCAGCAAAACAGGGCCAATATAAAGTGTCATGGAAACAACAGAGTCACAATTTACAGGGTGCACGCCCACACGCTTGTCACCTAACATGTGCGTCACCTCAATACCAATCACATAACACGTATTTTGGGGTTTCATACCCTCAACACTAAGTTTAAAAGAGTTACTTACCTCGAACGAGCCAATACCAATGCCGAGCAAGCCAAGTGATGCTCCAAAGATGCCATCCTACGCGTTTCGACCTCCGAACGACTCAAAACTAACCAATAAACAATTCAAATACATCAAACAATGCTAAAGGATCCAATCCCGATCATAAAAGATGAAATCTTGAATGAAAGCCCGAATTCAGTCATAAATCCCAACCCGGGACCGCGCCTTGAAACCCGACAAAACTCATAAAATCTGACAACCCATTCAATTACGAGTCCAACCATACTAATTTCACTCAATTGCAACTCCAAACCGATGTTCAAAACTCAAAAGTTCATATTATGAAACTTTAGGCCAAAACCCCCAATTTCTCTTTAAAATTCATCAACCAATTACCAAACAATTCAGATAGAGTCGTGAAATATAACAAAAGTCGAGTAGAGAATACTTACCCCAATCCTTGGGATGAAATTTGCTCCAAAAATCGCCTCAATTCGAGTCCCACATCTCAAAATATGAAGAAGGACCAAAATCCATGATTTATATCCTCTGCTTAGCACTTCCGCACCTGCGACACATTAGCCGCTTCTGCGACACAACCCCCGCTTTTGCGGAATAAACTAAGGTCTCGACCCCCGTACCTACAGACAATATGCCCGCTTCTGCGACATGGCAGGTGCGAGCCACCATCCGCACCTGCGAAATATCTCGCTCCTGCACTCCATCACCTCGCACTTGCGCATCCGCATATGCGCCCAAATCTCCGATTCTGTGATCTTCCTCACCCAGCACTACTTTCGCTCCTGCGACCCCTTCTTCGCTTTTACGTCCATCGCACCTGAACAAACCAACCACAGGTGCGGTGACACCACAACCAACAATAGCAACATTGAAGAAAACGATCTGAACCTCCTCTGAAACACCCTGAATCTAGCAACAAGCAATCCAATACAATCATCACGAGCTAAAGGAATCAATTCCATAAGGAAATACTAAGCTTTAGGTCAAAATTCAAAAAGTCAACTCAAAATCCAGGCCACGGACCCACATCTCTAAATTGGGTAAAAGTCACAAAATTAGATGACCCATTCAATTACGAGTCCAACCATACTAGTTTCACCCAAATCCGACTCGAATAGACATTCTAATCCCAAAAATTTATTTTATGAAATTTCTACAATTTACCCCAAATTTCCATCTCAAAATATTAATCGGATGATTAAGTCAATGATATATTCATGTGTGTTAACCAAATACGAGATAGAATCACTTACCACGATGATTTTCTTGAAAAACCCACGTAAAATCGTCACAAACCGAGCTCCCAAAGTCGAAAATGTGAAATAATACCCTAAACCTCATTTATATAGTACACACTCTTAATTCCCAATGTGGTCCGCATAATTCCAAGTGCGGCCACACATCCCAGCTCCTGCGGTCGTACAAAACTTGTGCGGACGCACCCTTTGGTGACTACACTGCAAGACTTTAGTATTTTGGCTATACCTTTCTCTACAGATGTCCAAATGATAACTTCTTTACCTTTCTAGAAGCTAGAAACGAAGGGCTACAACTTTTGATATTAAAACATCTCAAAACTCCTTGTAGATCAAAATTTATAAGGTGCCGAGTTCGGACCAAAGAATTTGCAGAACATCCTGGAGTGCGGCCGCAGACAGAATTGTGTGGTCCGCACTCCTCCTCTGAAGTCCGCATATTTCAGCTGTGGCCAGAACTTTGATGTGCGGTCCGCACCTTTCCTTCGCCTCAGAACTCCAAAATGTACGGTTCGTACTTCCAAAATTACCAGAACAATATCAGAGTACCGAAATTCCCGGACTCTCTCAAAAGTCAGCCCGAAACACACCCGAGGCTTCCGGGACCTCAAACAAAGGTACCATCAAATCCTAAAACACCATATAAACTTAGTCCAACCTTCGAATCACTCAAAACAACATTATAACTCCAAAATACACCCGGATTCAAGCCTAAAAGAACATCTAAACTTCTGAATTCCACAATGATGCCGAAACCTATCAAACCACGTCCAAATTACCTCAAATTGTGCACACAATTCAGAAATGACACCACGAACCTACTCCAACTTCTGGAAATCAAATCCGACCCCGATATCAAATTTCCACTGCCTACCAAAATCGCCAAAACTCTAACTTTCTCTTATCAAGACTAATTTTACCACGCACCTCCAAATCACATTCTGGACGCACCCCTAAGTCCAAAATCACGTATCAGAGCTAACATAACCATACAAATTCAAATCCGAGGTCGTTTACACATAAATCAACATCCGGTCGACTTTTCCAACTTAAGCTTTCAAATAAGAAAATGTTTCTCAATTCACTCTGAAACCATTCCGAACCCAAATCAACTAACTCGGCATATCATAATATAGCTGAAGAACACAAAAGAAGCAGGAAATGGGGTAAACGGGGCTACAACTCATGAAACTACAAGTCGGGTAGTTACATCTTCCCCCTCTTAAACAAATGTTCATCATAGCCTCAAATAGGTGTGCATATCTACTCCGCATCTCCCGCTCGGTCTCCCATGTGGCCTCCTCCACAGGCTGATCTCTCCACTGCACCTTCACTGAAGCTACGTCCTTTGACCTCAACCTCTGAACCTGCCAATCCAAAAAAGCCACCGGCTCCACATCATAAGTCAAATCACCATCCAACTGAATCGTGCTGAAATCCAAAATATGAGATGAAGCACTAATATACTTCCAGAGCATAGAAACATGAAACATTGGATGCACACTTGACAAGCTAGGTGGAAAAGCAAGCTCTTAGTCTACCTCCCCTATCCTCCGAAGTACCTCAAAAGTCCCAATGAACCGAGGGCTCAACTTTCTCTTCTTCCCAAATCTCATAACACCCTTCATGGGTGAAACCTTCAGCAACACCTTCTCCTCAACCATGTAAGACACATCACGGACCTTTCTATCAGTATAACACTTCGGTCTTGATTGCGCCGTGAGACGCCGCTCCTGAATCACTTTCACCTTGTCCAAAGCATCTTGTACTAAGTCATTAGCCAATAGCCTGGCCTCGCCTGACTCAAACCAACCTACCGGGGATCTAACCGCCTCCGATATAAAGCCTCATACGGAGTCATATAAATACTTGACTGATAAATGTTGTTGTAAGAAAACTCCGTGAGTGGCAGAAACTTCTCCCATGAACCCCCAAAATCAATGATACAAGCGCGTAACATGTCCTCCAATATCAGAATAGTGCCCTCGAGCTGTCCGTCCATTTGAGGGTGAAAGGTTGTGCCCAACTCAACCTGAGTACCCAACTCTTGCTCCACGACCCTCTAAAACTGCAAGGTAACTGAGTGCCTCTATCTGAAATGATGGAAACTGGGACACCATGCAGGTGAACAACCTCTCAGATAAAAATCTCACCCAACCGCTATGAAGTGTAAGTAGTACCAACTGAATTGAAGTGCGCAGACTTGGTCAGCCAATCCATAATAACCCAAATAACATCAAACTTCCTTGAAGTCTGTGGGAGCCTAACTATGAAGTTCATAGGGATCTGCTCCCGCTTCCACTCCGGGATCTCTAGTCTTTGAAGCAAGTCACCCGGTCTCTAATGTTCATACTTAACCTGCTGACATTTGAAACACCGAGCCATAAACCCAGGTATATCCTTCTTCATCCCCCTCCACCTGCAGTGCTGTCTCAAATCCTGGTACATCTTCGCGGTACCCAGATGGATGGAATACCGCGAGTTGTGGACCTCATTCAAGAATCAACTTCTGGAGCCCATCTACATTGGGCACACATATCCGGTCCTATATCCTCAACACATCATCATCACCAATAGTCACATCCCTAGCATCACCTCGTCAAACCCTGTCCTAAAGAACGAGCAGGTGGGGGTCATCATATTGACGCTCCGTGATACGGTGATAAAGTGAAGACCTGGAGACCACACAAGTCAATACTCGACTCGGCTCCGAAATATCCAAACTTACAAGCTGGCCTGCTAAGGCCTGAACATCCAATGCCAAGGGTCTCTCTACTGTTGAGAGATATGCTAAACTCCCCAAACTCTCCACCCGGAGACTCAAAGCATCGACCACCATACTGGCCTTCCCCGGATGGTATAAAATAGTGATGTCATAGTCCTTAAAAAGCTCCAACCATCTCCACTGACGAAAATTAAGATCCTTCTGCTTAAACAGCTACTGCAAACTCCAATGATCAGTATAGATCTCGCAATGAGCCCTATACAAATAATGCCGCCAAATCTTAAAGGAGTGAACAATGGCTGCTAACTCAAGATCATGGACATGATAGTTCTTCTCATGAGTCTTCAACTGGCGTGAGGCATAGGTAATCACCCTACCCTTCTTCATCATAACACATACAATACGTACCCGTGAGGCATCACAAAACACGATGTAAGAACCTGAAGGTGATGGCAGATCTAACATTGGTGTAGTGGTCAAGGCAGACATAAGCTTCTGAAATCTCTCCTCACACTTGTCCGACCACCTGAATAGAGCATCCTTTTGGGTCAATTTGGTAAAAGGCGATGCAATAGATGAAAATCCTTCCACAAAGCGATGGTAATAGCCCGCCAAACCAAGAAAGCTCCTAATCTTCGTGGTTGAGGACGGTCCATGCCAACACTGCACTACCTCTATCTTCTTCGAATCCACCTGAATACCCTCACTGGACACCACATGCCCCAAGAATGATACTTAACCGAGCCAAAACTCACACTTGGAGAACTTTGCATAAAGCTTCTCCTGCCCCAATCTCTGTAATACAATACTCAAATGCTAAGCATGCTCCTCCTAGCTGTGTGAGTAGACCAAGATGTCATCAATGTATATAATAACGAACAAGTCCAAATAGGGCTGGAATACATCGTTCATCAAATGCATGAATGCTGATGAGACGTTGATCAGCCCAAAAGACATCACCAAGAACTCATAATGGCCATAACGGGTCGTAAGAGCTGCGTTAAGAATATCCGAATCCCGAATCTTCATTTGGTGATACCTGGACCTCAAATCAATCTTGGAGAACACCCTCGCTGCCTGAAGCTGGTCAAATAGATCATGAATACGAGGAAAAGGATACTTGTTCTTGACGACCTTGTTCAACTGCCTGTAATCAATACACATTCTCATGGAACCATCCTTCTTCTTCACAAATAGAACCGGTGCACCCCAAAGTAACATAATAGGACGAATAAACCCCTTATTAAGGAGTTCCTGAAGTTGTTCTTTCAACTCCTTCAACTCCGCCGGTGCCATGCAGTATGGTGGAATATAAATGGGTTGAGTGCCCGGTACCAAATCATTACCAAAGTCAATATCCCTATCAGGAAGCATGCTCGACAAGTCTGCAGGAAACATATCCGGAAAATAACATACCACTGGAACATAATCAATGGTAGGAGTCTCTGCAGTAACATCCCTCACAAAAGCCAAATAGGATACAAAACCCTTCTCAACCATACGCTGAGCCTTCAAATATGAGACCACCCTACTCAGTACATAGTCTAAAGAACCGCTCCACTCAACCCTCAGAAATCCGGGCATCACCAACGTCACGGTCTTAGCGTGACAATCTAGAACAACATGACATAGAGACAACAAATCCATACCCAATATAACATCGAAGTCAACCATACTGAGCAGCAAACGGTCCACTTGGGTCTCCAAACCCTCAATAGTTACCACACATGACCGATATACGTTGCCCACAATAATATTATCGCCCACAGGAGTAGATACATGAACAAATAAAACTAAAGAATCACGAGGCCCATCTAGAAAATAAGCAAAATACGAGGAAACATATGAATAAGTAGAACTAGGGTCAAATAATACAAAGGCATCTCTCTGACAAACTGAGACAATACCTGTAATCACAACATCTGAAGCAATAGTATCTCGTCTTGTAGGGAGGGCATAGAAACGGGCCTGACCAGCCCTTTCACTACCTCCCCCTCTCAGGCGAACCCTGGCTGATTGAGCTTTACCCTTAGATGGTTGAGTGGGTGATGGAGGAACTGGTGCTGGTCCCATCGACCGAGTACTCCGTTGTGGAGCCCCACTCAATAGCCTAGGACAATCTCTCATAATGTGACCAAAATCTCCACACTCGAAACAACCCTCCTCTGACGAAACGTTTCTCCTTATGCCTTGAAGAACTACCTGAGGACACTTGAGCGAACATGGTATGGTGAGAATTCTGCGCTGGTAGTGCAGTGAATGATGACTGGCCCTGCTGATGACTGTGGGAACCATGGCCAGATGATGCATCATGGTGAAAGGGGCAAGATATCTGATCCTATCTTAAATGATGACCTCTACCTTGCTAGAACTTACCCCCAGAAGGAGTATCGCTGAATCTGACCTGACCACTAGGCCTTTTGGACTCCCTCTTGACACTCTCCTGACCGTAAACCGTCTTAATCTGCTGAGAAATGTTGACAACCTCATTAAAGGTAGCACCAGACACACTATCTTTGGTCATAAGCAACCGCAGCTGAAAAGTGAGGTCATCTATAATCCTCTTTATCCTCTCCCTGTCGATGGGAACCAACCAGATAGCATGACGGGACAACTCCGAGAATCGTATCTCATACTGTGTCATAGACATATCACCCTAACGAAGTTGCTCAAACTGTCTGTGTAGCTCCTCTCTGTGGGACTGAGGCAGGAACTTCTCAAGAAAGATAAAGGCGAAGTGTTGCCAAGCAAGGGGTGATGCGCCGACAGGCCTACGGCTCTCGTAAGCCTCCCACCAACTGAATGCAGCCATAGAAAACTAGAAAGTAGTGAATGAGACCCCACTAGTCTCTAGAATGCTTGTTGTATGGAGTATCCTCTGACGCTTATCCAAGAAACCCTATTCATTCTCACCCTCCGCACCACTAAAAGACGGAGGTTGGAGCCTCCCAAACCTCTCCAATCTATGTTGCTCATCCTCAGGCATAGCATGAACCACATATTCTTGAGCAGCTGCAACCGGCTAGGCTGGTGGTGCCCTCGGTGCTTGGAGTCCTTGAACCACCTGCTTGGACATGAGAGAGACGGGAGTCTAAGCACCTCCCCCGGACTGAGAAGTGGTTGTGATCGTATAAATAGAGAACATATGAGCAAGGCCAGTACACATTGATAGAATCTGAGCTAGGGCCTCCTGAAGACCAGGAATCACAACAGGCACAAGTGGTGCCTAAGCTTGTCGTGCTGGAACATCTACCACGGGGACCTGGTCCTGATTTGGAGCAACTGGGGGGTCTGCAGGTACTGCCTCGGCTGCTACCCGAGCTGCATCTCTACCCTTACTACGGCCTCGACCGTGGTCTCGACCTCTCGCGGTCTGGTTGGTAGTACTGGTGGCTGGTCCTCCTATCCAGTTGTGCGAGTCCCCACCATCTATGAGGGAATCAAACAACAAAAGTTTAGTTACCAGAATAACCAGATTTTCACGACAAAAATTCAAGAATGTGAGATTTTCCTAAAGTTCTGTAGCCTCTCGACGATAAGTACAGACGTCTCCGTACTGATCCGCAAGACTCTACTAAACCCTCTCATGACTCGTGAGACCTATGTAACCTAGGCTTTGATACCAGCTTGTCACGACCCAAAACCTAACATGTCGTGATCGCTCTATCGATGGTACTAGGCAAGCCGACTTTCTCAAAATACTTCAGAATTCAAATATAAAAGAAACTCAAAGCTTTTCCGTACCAAGAATTTTTATAAAAACCAAAGTGGAACTCTAAAGTAGAATTAAAGTGCGTGAAACGAGTCCCAAACATCAGGGTGTCACCAAGTCATGAGCATCTATGTATCAAAACTAATATAACCAGTATCTAAGTAACAATACAAAGCAGAAGAAACATAGAAGGAGGGACAAGGTCATGCGGATGCTGGAAGCTATCTCGTTCTCTCCGAAGCTCGGTCACGTCCTAACTCAACGGTATCCGTGCTCAAACACACCTAGATCATCACATGAAGTGCTTGTTGTAGTATGAGTATAACCGGCTCAACAAGTAAAAATAATAACTAAGGAATTGAGAAGCAGAAAAACAGTTCATTTGATAATTTCCAAAGTCTAAGAGTAAACATGAGTAATGCCAATAATATGCGCCAAATCAGTTGGATATTTACCAAGTTAAAGTAAAACTAATATCAGCTAAATGCAGCAACGAAAAGAACAAATGTAACCTCACAGGGTATTGTCAGTCAAACTCTCAACGGCTCAACACTCGGCTCTCAGCCCTCAATACACGCTCAATAAGTACATGCCCTCACTAGTGGTGTTCAGACTTTGGAAGGGCTCCTATAGACCAAGATCTATAATCTGCACGGACACCTCACACGCTGCACAGACAACTCACATGCTACCATAACATGTCATAATCCACACGGACATCTCACTTGCTGCACCGACAACTCACTTTCTAACATAACATATCAGAATCTGCATAGACAATTCACGTGCAAAGGTACAATACATCACAATAGGCTCTCAGCCTCAATCAGTCATGAACCTCTCTAGTCTCACAACACTCAGCAAAGAAGGGAATGACAACCCAAATCAGAATGCTATAAAGTAGCAGCAGGGAAAATATAATAGTTGGAGGTAAATATTTAAAAGAATCACTACGAATGAGTATAGCTACCATGAGCAGGTACATTGACAAAGAATGATTTCTAACATGAAAGACAGTAAACTAGATAGAAGACAAGAAATGCATAAAAACACAAGTATATGTTATTAGAATTTACACTCTCACGGGACGGACCAAGTCTCGATCCCTCAAGGAGTACACTCACACGCCCGTCACCTAGTATGGGTGTCACCTCCAAAACGTTATATTATACCAATCACCGGGTTTCATACCCTCAAGACCAGATTTAAAACTATTACTTACCTCAAACCGGGAAAAATTATACTACACAATGCTTTTGCCTCTAAAATCAGCCTCCAAACGCCCCGAATCTAGCCACAAGCAACTCGATACAATCAACAACACGAGCTAAAGAAATCAATTCCATAAGGAAATACTAAGCTTTAGGTCAAAAGTCAAAAGGTCAACTCAAATGTTGGGTCCCGGGCCCACGTCTTGAAATTGGGTAAAAGTCACAAAATCAGACGTGCCCCATTCAGTTATGAGTCCAACCATACTAGTTTCACCCAAATCCGACTTTGAATCAAAATTCAAATCCCAAGAAATTATTTTATGAAATTTCTACAATTACCCCAAATTTCCATCTCAAATTACTAATTGGATGATGAAATCAATGATATATTCATGTATATTAAACAAATCCGACTTAGAATCACTTACCCCGATGAGTTTCTTGAAAAACCCACGAAAAAACGTCACAAACCGAGCTCCCAATGTCCAAAATGTGAAATAATACCCTAAACCTCATTTACATAGTACACCCTCTGAATTCCCAATGTGCGGTCTGCACAATTCCAAGTGCGGCCGTACATCCCGGCTCCTGCGGTCGCACAAAAATTGTGTGGTAGCACCCTTTGGTGACTGCACTGCCAATCCTTATTAGTTTGGCCATAAATTTCTCTACATATTCTCAAATGATGACTTCTTTACGTTTCTGGAAACTATACACAGGGGCTAGAATTTTTGTTTTTGAATAAACTCAAGATTTCTTGTAGATCAAAAGATATAATCTCCCGAAGTTGGACCGGCGAATCTGCAGAACTCCCTGGAGTGCGGCCACAGACAGAATTTTGCAGTCCGCACTCCTCGTCTAAAGTCCACATATTTGTGTTGCGGTCCGCACATTTATGTGCGGTCTGCACCTTTCCTTCGCCTCAGAACTCCAAAATGTACGGTCCGCACTTCCAAAAGTACTAGAAAAAAATTAGAATGCCAGAATGCCCGGACTCGCTCAAAACTCACCCCGAAACACAGCAGAGGTCTCCGGGACCTCAACCAAAGGTACCATCAAGTCCTAAAACACCATATAAACTTAGTCGAACCTTCGAAACACTCAAAACAACATCAAAACACAAAATTACACCCGGATTCAAGCCTAAAAGAACTTCTAAATTTTCAAATTCCACAAATGATGCCGAAACCTACCAAACCACGTCCGAATGGCCTTAAATTTTTCAAACAAGTGAAAAATGACACCATGAACCTACTCCAACTTCCGGAAATACAATCCGACTCCGATATCAAAATTTTCACTGCTGCCCAAAATCGCCAAAATTCTAACTTTTGCCAATTCACGCCTAATTCTATCACAGTCCTCCAAATCACATTTCAGATGCGCTCCTAAGTCCAAAATCACCTAACAGATCTAATAGAACCATCAAAATTCAAATCCGAGGTTGTTTACACATAGGTCAACATCCGGTCAACTTTTCCAACTAGAGCTTTCAAATAAGAGACTATGTGTCTCAATTTATTCAGAAAACACTCCGAACCCGAATCAAATAACCCAACATATCATAATAAAGCTTAAGAACAGAAAAGAAGCAGGAAATGGGGGAAACGGGGCTACAACTAATGAAACGACCGGCCGGGTTGTTACATCCTCCCCCTCTTAAATAATGTTCGTCCTCGGACGAGTTTAGAAACATACTTGGAGCCTCAAATAGGTGTGGATATCTGATCTGCATCTGCCGCTCGGTCTCCCAGGTGACCTCCTCCACAAGCTGACCTCTCCACTACACCTTCACTAAAGCTATGTACTTTGACCTCAACTTCTGAACCTACCGATCCAAAATGGCCACCGGCTCCACATCATAAGTCAAATCACCGTCCAACTGAATCATGCTGAAATCCAAAACATGAGATGGATCGCCGATATACTTCCGGAGAAAAGAAACATGAAACACTGGATGCACACTCGAAAATCTAGGTGGCAAAGCAAGCTCGTAGGCCACCTCCCCAATCCTCCGAAGTACCTTAAAAAGCCCAATGAACCGAGGGCTCAACTTCCCCTTCTTCACGAATCCCATAACACCGTTCATGGGTGAAACCTTCAGCAACACCATCTCCCCAACCACGTAAGACACATCATAGACCTTTCTGTCAGTATATCTCTTATGTCTTGACTGCAACATGCGAACCCGCTCCTGAATCACTTTCACCTTATCTAAAGCATTATGTACTAAATACCCAATAGCTTGGCCTCGCCCAACTCAAACCAACCCACCGGAGATCTACAACGCCTCCCATATAAAGCCTCATACAGAGCCATCTGAATACTCAATTAGTAACTATTGTTGTAATCAAACTCTGCGAGTGGCAGAAACTGGTCCCATGAACCCCCCAAAATCAATGATACAAACACGTAGCATGTCCTACAATATCTGAATAGTGCGCCCGGATTATCCGTCCATTTCAGGGTGAAAGGTTGTGTTTAACTGAACCTGAGTACCCAACTCTCGCTGCACGGCCCTCCAAAACTGCAAGGTAAATTGAGTGCATGTATCTTAAATGATTGAAACCGGGACACCATGAAGATGAACAACCTCTCGGATATAAATCTCAACCAACTGCTCTGAAGTGTAAGTAGTACCAACTGGAATGAAGTGCGCGAACTTGGTCAACTAATCCACAATAACCCAAATAGCATCGAACTTCCTCGAAGTCTATGGGAGCCCAACTACGAAGTCCATAGTGATCTACTCCCACTTCCACTCCGGGCTCTCCAATCTCTAAATCAAGCCACCCGATCTCTAAAGCTTATACTTAACCTTCTGACAATTGAGACACTGAGCCACTAACCAAACTATATCTTTCTTCATCCGCCTCCACCAATAGTGATGTCTCAAATCCTGGTACATCTTTGTGGCACCCGGATGGATGGAATACCGCGAGCTGTAGGTCTCTTCAAGAATCAACTCCCGGAGCCTATCTACATTGGGAACACATATCTGTCCCTGCATCCTCAACACACAGTCATCACCAATAGTCACATCTCTAGCATCACCTCGTTGAACATGTCCTGAAGAACGAGCAGGTGGGGGTCATCATATTAACGCTCCGTGATACGGTCATAAAGAGAAAACCTGGAGACCACGAAAGCCAATACCCGACTCGGCTCCGAAATATCCAATCTTAAAAGCTGGCCTGCTAAGGACTGAACATTCAATGCTAAGAGTCTCTCTACTACTGGGAGATATGCTAAACTCCCCAAACGCTCCGCTCAGAGACTCAAAGCATCGGCCACCACATTGGCCTTCCCCAGATGTTAAAAAATAGTAATGTCATAGTCCTTAAGAAGCTCCAACCATCTCCGTTAACGCAAACTAAGATCCTTCTGCTTAAACAGATGCAAAAAATTCCGATGATCAGTATAGATCTCACAATGAACCCCATACAAATGATGCTGCCAAATCTTTAAGACGTGAACAAAGGCTGCTAACTCAAGATCATGGACATTATAGTTCTTCTCATGAGTCTTCAACTGGTGCAAGGCATAGGCAATCACCCTACCCTACTTCATCAGAATACATCCAATACATATCCTTGAGTCATCACAATACACAGTGTAAGAACCTGAAGCGGATGGCCAAACTAACACTTAAGCTGGGGTCAAGGCAGTCTTGAGCTTCTGAAAGTTCTCCTCACATTCGTCCGACCACCTGAATGGAGAACCCTTTTGGGTCAAAGTGGTCAAGGGCGATGCAATAGATGAAAATCCCTCCACAAAGAGACGGTAATAGCCCACCAAACCAAGAAAGCTCCTAATCTCCGTGGCTGAGGACGGTCTAGGCCAACTCTACACCGCCTCTATCTTCTTCAGATCCACCTGAATACCCTCACTAGACACCTCATGCCCCAAGAATTCTACTGAACCTAGCCAAAACTTACATTTGGAGAAATTTGCATAAAGCATCTCCTCTCTCAATCTCTTTAATAGAATCCTCAAATGCTGAGCATGCTCTTCCTGGATCCGTGAGTACACCAGGATGTGATCAATGAGTACAATAACGAACGAGTCCAAATAGGGATGGAATACACTATTCATCAAATGCATGAATGCTGCTGGGGCATTGCTCAGCCATAACGGGTCCTGAAAGCTATCTTAAGAATATCTGAATCTTGAATCTTCAGCTGGTGATACCTGGACCTCATATCAATCTTGGAGAATACCCTCGCTCCCTGAAGCTGGTAAAATAGATCATCAATACGAGGCAAAAGATAGTTGTTCTTGACTGTGACCTTGTTCAACTGCCTGTAATCGATTCACATCCCTATGGAACCATCTTTTTTCTTCACAAATAGAACCGACGCACCCCAAGGTGACACACTAGGCCGAATAAACCATTTATCAAGGAGTTCTTGAAGCTGTTCTTTCAACTCCTTCAACCCCACCGGTGCCATATGATACACTGGAATAGAAATGGGATGATTGCCCGGCACCAAATCAATACCAAAGTCAATATCCCTTTCAAGTGGCATGCCCGACAAGTCTGCAGGAAACATATCCATAAAATCACATACCACCAGAACATAATCAATGGTAGTAGTCTCTGCACTAACATCCCTCACAAAAGATGAATATGATAGACAACCCTTCTCAACCATACGTTGAGCCTTCAAATATGAGATCACCCTACCCGGTACATAGTCTACAAAATTGCTCCACTCAACCCTCGGATATCCTGGCATCGCCAACGTCGTAGTCTTAGCATGAAAATCTAGAACAACATCACATGAAGACAACCAATCCATACCCAATATAACATCGAAGTCAACCATACTGAGCAAAAAAAGGTCCACTCGGGTCTCCAGACCCCCAATAGTCACCACACATGACCGATATATACGGTCCACATATAATATCTCCCACAGGAGTAGATACATGAATAGATGAAACTAAAGACTCATGGGGCATATCCAGAAGATGAGTGAAATACAAGGAAACATATGAATAAGTAGAACTAGGGTCAAATAATACATAGGCATCTCTGTGACAAACTGAGACAATACATGTAATGACAACATCTGAAGCAATAGAATCTAGTCTGGCAGGGAGGGCATAGAAATGGGCCTGACCACCCCCTGGTATGCCTCCCTCTCTTGGGCGACCCCTGGTTGACTGAGATCTACCTCTAGCTCACTGGGCGGGTGGTAGTAGAACTGGTGCTGGTTCCATCGGCCGGGTACTCCGCTGTGGATCCCCAAACAATAGCCTAGGACTATCTCTCATAATGTGACCAAAATCTCCACACTCGAAACAACCCTCCTCTGATGAAACTGCTGCTCCTGAAGACCAGAAGAACTACCCGGGGACACCTGAGCGGATGTGGTATAGTGCGAATTCTGTGCTAGTAATGCACTAAATTATGACTGGCCCTACTGATGAATGTGGGAAACATGGCCAGATGATGCAGCACGGTGAAATGGGTGAGCTGTATGAGCCTGTCTGAAGAGACGACCTCTACCGTGCTGTAACTGACCCCTAGAAGGAGTACCGCTGAATCCGCCCTGACCACGAGGCCTCTTGGCCTCCCTCTCGACCCTCTCTTGACCGCGAACCATCTCAATCTTCGGAGCAATGTCTACAAACTAATTAAAGGTAGCACCATACACTCTCTCTTTGGTCATAAGCAACCGCATCTGAAAAGTGAGGCCATCTATAAACGTCCTAATCATGTCTCTGTCGGTGGGAACCAACAAAATAGCATGACAATCCAACTCCGAGAATCGCATCTCATGATGCATCACAGACAAATCACCCTGACGAAGTTGCTCAAACTGTCTGCTCAGCTCCTCTCTGCGGGACTGAGGCACGAACTTCTCCAGAAAGATAACAGAGAACTACTGCCAAGTAAGTGGTGATGCGCCGACCGACCTACACCTCTCATAAGCCTCCAACCAACTGAATACAACCTAGAGAACTGTAAATTAGTGAATGAGACCCCACTGATTTTCAGAATGACTACTGTACGGAGTACCCTCTGACACTTATCCAAGAAACCCTGTGCATCCTCACCCTCTGCACCACTGAAAGATGGAAGCTGGAACCTCCCAAATCACTCCAATCTATGCTGCTCATCCTCAGGCATAGCAGGAACCACATAGTCCTGAGCAGCTACAACCGGCTAGGCTGGTGGTTCCCCCAGTGTTTGGAGTCCCTGAACAACCTGCTCGAGTGTGCGAGCGGCGACAGTCTGAGTGCCTACCCCCGGCCTGAGAAGTGGCTGCATCCGTAGAAATAGAGACCGCCTGAGCAAGGCCAGTACACACTGACAAAATCAAAGTTAAGGCCTCCCGAAGCCCAGGAATCACAATAGGCACAGGTTGTGCATGAGCTGGTCTCGCTGAATATCTACAACAGGGATCTGGTCCTGATCTGGAGCAATTGGGGGGTTTGTAGGTACTGCCCCGACTACTACGCAGGCTGCACCTCTTACCCTACCACAGCCTTGACCGCGATCGCGGCCTGTCGCGGCCCTGCCTGGTAGTACCGGTGGTTGGTCCTCCTGTCTGGCAGTGCGAGTCCTCACCACCTGTGAGAGAATGAAACAACAGAAGTTTAGTTACTAGAATCAACAGATTCGCACGACAAGAGTACAAGAATGTGAGATTTTCCTAAAGGTCCGGCACCCTCTCGAAGATAAGTACAGACGTCTTCGTAGCGATCCGCAGGACTCTACTAATCCCGCTCATGACTCGTGAGACCTATGTAACCTTGGCTCTGATACCAACTTGTCACGACCCAAAACCTAACATGTCGTGATGGTGCCTATCGATGGTACTAGGCAAGCCGACTTTCTCAACATACTTATAAATTCAAATATAAATGACACTCAAAGCTATTCCATACCAAGAATTTTTATAAAAACCAAAGTGGAACTCAAACATAGAATTGACGTGCGGAAAACGAGCCCCAACCATTGGGGGGTCACCAAGTCATGAGTGTCTAAGTATCAAAACTAATACAACCGGTATCTAAGTACCAATACAAAGCAGAATAAATGTAGAAGGGGGGACAAGTTCCTACGGATGCTGGCAGCTACCTCATTGTCTCCGGAGCTCGGTCATGTCGTAACTTAACGGTCTCTGTGCTCAAACACACCTGGATCTGCACATGAAGTGCAGGGTGTAGTATGGGTACAACCGACTCAGCAAGTAACAATAATAACTAAGGAACTTTGAAGCAGAAAAACAATTCATTTGATAATTTCCAAAGTCTAGGAGTAAACATGAGTAGTACCAATAATATGAGCTAAATCAGTTGCATATTTACCAAGTTCAACTAAAACTAATATCAGCTAAATGCAGCAACAGAAGGAACAGATGTAACCTCACAGAGTATTTCACTCAAGTTCTCAACAGCTCAATAGTCGACTCTCAGCACTCAATACGCGCTCAATAGGTACCTGCGCTCACTGGGGGTGTTCAGACTCCGGAGGGGATCTTACACACCAAGCGCTATAATCTGCACGGACAACTCACGTGCTACCATAACATAAAAAAATTCGCACGGACAAATCACGTGTTTCACGGAAAACTCATGTGATAACATAACATATCAGAATCCGCACGGACAACTCACGTGCTAAGGTATAATACCTCACGATAGGCTCTCTGCCTCACTCAGTCATGAACCTCTCTAGTCTCACAACACTTAGCAAAGAAGGGAATAACAGCCCTAAACAGAATGCTATAAAGTATCAGCAGGGAAAATATAACGGAGACGGAGGTAAACAAGTACAAGAATCACTATGACTGAGTATAACTACCGTGAGCAGGTAAATAACCTAAGCATGATTTCTAATATGAAAGGCAGTAAACTTGCTCGCAGAAAAGCAATGCATAAAAACATAATTATAGGCTATTAGACTTTACAGTCTCACGGGACGAACCAAGTCTCGATCTCTGAAGGAGTACACTCACACGGCCGTCACCTAGCATGGGTGTCACCTCCAAACAGTCACATTATACCAAACACCACGTTTTATACCCTGAAGACCAGATTTAAAACTGTTACTTACCTCAAATCGGGCAAAATCCTACTTCGCAATGCTTTTGCCTCTCAAATCGGCCTCCAAACACCCCGAATCTAGCCACAAGCAATTTGATACAATCAACACAAGTTAAAGGAATTAATTATACAAGGAAATACTAAGCTTTAGGTCAAAAGTCAAAACACCGTCTCAAAAGTCGGGCCCCGGTCCCACATCTCAAAATTGTGTAAAACTCACAAAATCAGACGACCCATTCAATTACGAGTTCAACCATACTAGTTTCACCCAAATCCGACATCGAATCGACATTCAAATCCCAAAATTTATTTTATGTAATTTCTACAATTTTCCCCGAATCGACAATATCAGAGTGCCGAAATGCCCAGACTCGCTCAAAACTCACCCCGAAACACACCCGAGGCTTCGGGACCTCAAGCAAAGGTACCATCAAGTCCTAAAACACCATATAAAATTAGTTGAACCTTAGAATCACCCAAAAAAATATCAAAACTCCAAATTACTCTTGAATTCAAGCCTAAAAGAACTTCTAAACTTCTGAATTTCCCAAATGATGCTGAAACCTACCAAACTACGTCTGAATAACCTCATATTTTGCACACAAGTCAGAAATGACACCAAGAACCTACTCCAACTTCCGGAAATCCAATGCGACACCGATATCAAAATTTCCATTGCCGGCAAAAATTCTAACTTTCGCCAATTCAACCCTAATTTTACCACGGACCTCCAAATCACATTCCGGATGCGCTCCTAATTCCAAAATAAACTAACAAAGCTAACAGAACCATCAAAATTCAAATACGAGGTTATTTACACATAAGTCAACATCCGGTTTACTTTTCCAACTTAAGCTTTCAAATAAGAGACTATGTGTCTCAATTCACTCCGAACCCGAATCAACTAACCCGAAATTTCATAATATAGCTGAAGAACACAAAAGAAGCCAAAATGGGGGAAACAGGGATACAACCCATGAAACGAACGGCCGGGTCATTACATATATGACCTTTGAAATTTAAATTTCCAAAACTCGCGCTGAAACATATCAAATCATCCCGGAATGAACTCAAATTTTGAACACAAGTCCCAATTCACATGACAAAGCTAATCCAATTCTTGAAAACACAATCTGAATCCAATATCCTCAAAGTCAACTTCCGGTCAAACTTATGAACTTTCCAAACCTTCAAATTTCAAATTTTTGCCAACTTGTGTCGAAACTATCTAGAAACATCCAAATGCAAGTCCGGGCATACGCTCGAGTCCATATCACCATCCGGACCTAACATAACCATCAAAACTCCAATCTAGGGTCAAATTCACAAAAAGTCAAACTTGGCAAACTCTTTCAACTTAAAGATTCAACAATGAAATTCATTCTTCCAAACCGACTCCGAATAACCTGAAAACCAAAACTGACGATTCACATAAGTCATAATAAAACATACGGAGCTACTAATGCCCATAAACTACCTAGCGAGGTGCAAATGCTCAAAATGATTGATCGGATCATTACAGTTAGAGGGGTTGGTCCGTATAAAAAATATTTCTGCTTAACGGACCTATCAAACCCAGTCAATGACAAACACCATTGAACCGGTTAACCAGACCGGCCCGGACCAGTTCAACGGCCATTTTCTAAAAAACTTTAAAGGCATTTGAACGTTGGCAAGGGTCAGCTTCAAATTTCGCCGTTACCCAACGGATATTTTGCAAGAATAGCCCTTTTTAGGCAATATTTTTTTAAAATAACACTTTTAGTAATTACTAATTTAGTCCTTTGAAAAACTATAAATACACCCCTCCTTCTTCATTTCTTCACTCTTCTCTCATTTCTCAAACTCAAATTCTCAATTATCATTCTCTCATTCTTCACCTAAATTGAAATCAACTATTTGGCTCTCATTTTTTTGGAATGTAATTTATCGTATTATTTATTATTTGATGTTTGAACTTCAAACATTGAACAATTTTGACGCTTCTTCGTGGTAATATTGGAGTTGCGAAAATCATAAAGTGTCTAATTTATTGAGGAATTTGGTGCAATCCCTCCAACTCTTTCTCTTATTTACTATTTTATTTGCATATTTAATTTTTGCTAGTAGTTAAATTTTCACAATATGTTTAATGCTGCAAAAAGAGTTTGTAATAAGGTTGCAAATCCGGGAAGTCGGGAAAATAGAAAAAGATGTACTATTTCAACATGTAGTAGTAATTTAAATGACTTTACACATATTTCTAAAACATCACCTGATAATAATATAGATTATGAACAATTACATAGAGATTTAGGTATAGAAGATAATGAATTAGAAATTGAAGATGAGACACCACTTACACCTAGTTGTGTTGGAGTTGGTAGCAGGGGTTGTGGTCGTGGTGGTAATAGTAGACCACTGTGGCCCCGAATACTAATCGGAGAAAAAGAAGTAAGGTTTGGAATTTTTTTAACGAAATAGAGAATACTGATAGAGTTAGATGCAAAACTTATAAAGATGATTTTAAACATAAGACTGGAGGACAATTTGTAGGGGGGGGGGGACTGGGACACTTAGTAGACATATGAGAATTACTTCATCCTATAGAATGGAGCTCTGATTTAGGTGAAAATCAAGCGACTCTAAACCCTAGTACTGGAGGACTTATGAATTATGATAAAATGAAGGATCGTGACAAGATAGCAAAAATGATGACTTCGGGTTGTCTACCTTTCTCTTTTGCTTCTTCAGCATATCTTATTATGTATATTCAAAGGATTTATAATTCTTTATTTGAAGGTATCCCTAGAAGTACTTGTAGATCTGATATCTCTAGACTTCATGGATAATATCAGACATATATACGTTATTTGTTTTACCACCTTCCTTGTAGAGTTTCTCTAACTTCTAATATTGGTCATGCTGTTAATGAAAATGATTCTTTGACTATTACATGTCATTTGATAGATAATAATTATTGTATGAAAAAACGTATTATCGCTTTTAAATATGATGAAGGTCAAAGTCATATTGCTATTTTTATAAGTACTACTATTTGTGAAGTTGTTGAATTTTATAATCTTAATAAAATAAAAGTATTGTGTATGTATTTTGATAATACTTCTAACAATAATGCCTCTATTTCAATATTAAGAATGCATTTGCAACCACCACTTGACGCAATTTTTCATGTTAGGTGTGCGTATCATGTTTATAATTTAATTGTTAAAAGTGGGCTTGATTTATGTTCAACTGAGATTCCTCATGTTAGAAGAGCAGTTGGTGCAATTCAAGGAAATAATAGACAATCTAGAATTAGGGAATTTAAGAATCAGTGTACCGAGCATAACCTTAACCTCAGATTCATGCCAGACGAAATTGTAACTAGATGGAATTATACATACTTATTTTTTAAAATTTTGCTACAAATATAGATTGCCAATAAGTGAAGTTTCTAATGCGCATTATCTGATCCAAACCGTCTCTTAACAACTAATACTTAGGAGGCCATTAATGATATTTTTAGTTTTTACGTAAATTTTATACAGCTACTGTTGAATTTTCTGGAGCATATTACCCTATTGTTACTATGGCTTTAGTACATGTAGCTGGAATTTCTTTTCTGCTCTTTTAATATAATAAGAAAGAAAATTATAAGGATGCTGTTGAAAAAATTCAAGCAAAATTCAAAAAATACTTCTTTCAAATTCCTCTGATTTACTTAATTGGTGCTATTTTAAATCATTCTATTAAGATGTCTAATTGTCACCAATTAATCAATTCTTTATATACTTATATAGAGATTAGACCAACTGAAACCCCAGATATATATTGTTGTATGAATAAATTAAATGATTATCTACAATAATTATATAATTATTATGCAAATATAATTGATGATGATGCTCTTAATGTAAGCAATATTAATCCCACTATGCATTGTACCACTTCTACTGCATCTACTACTATGGATGATGATGAAGGCCTTGATGGTTTTAATATTTGGTCTATATTTCCTTCCACTCAAACCAGTACCAGGAACATTGATGAACTTCAATTCTACTTGCAAATGCAAAAAGAGCCTCAAACAAAGAAATTTTCACTTTTGGGATGGTGGCATGAGAATGAAAAACAATTTCCTATTCTTTCCGCCATGGCACGGGACATGCCGAATGTGCCAATTTCAGCTATTGCATCAGATAGTGCATTTACTCAAGCAAGACAACAACTAGGAGACACCCGTCACTCATTGGGAAATAATGCTTTGGAAGTTTTAGTATGTTTCAGAGATTAGATTAGATTGGAACGAAGAAATCAGGGACATGAAGATGTTTATAAACCAGAGACGATGGACTTGGAGATATATTAACACATGGTAACCCATATGAATTTAACACTCCAGAAGATGGCCAAGAAGTTCATATTGATTATGAAGAACTTACTAAGGCAATGAAAAACCTTCGAAGTTCTGGATTTATAATTTTATATTTAATAATTAAACATTTATTTTACTCTTTTTTCGTTAATTTAGTTGTTGTTAAGTGTGAACTTTAATTTGTAAGTTTGAAATAAAAAAAGAACTTGCAAATTATAAGTGCAATTTTTTTCTATCTTCATTGCATTCTATTATCTTAAATTCTTAATGAAATATTAAAAGTTTCAAATATAAGGATTTTAAAGCCTTTGTATCCTTTTATTCAAATACTCTTTTTATAAGATTATTTTTTTAATTATACTTTTACTTTATATTAATATAAATTACAACAGTTATAAAAAATAAAGAAAAAATAACATAAACCCGACTCAACCCCTTGGACCCGTAACCGTTCCGGTTCGATTTTTACCCGGATGGGCCTAGACCCGTTAAGTCTGGTTTGAAAAAACTGATAACCAGCCTGGATTGGTGACTGACCGGTCACTTTTTTCTCAACCCGGCCCGACCCAGCCCACCGGTTAAACACCTTTACTGCAAAAAAGCCTGATATTATGTTCAATATAGGTCTATGTGCAAGGTTTAGGAAAATCCCAAGGAGTCTCACTTAAAGGCAATCAAAAGAATACTCAGATACCTGAAAGGAACTCCTGATTTATACATGTGGTATCCAAGAGGAAACAATTTAACTAAGTTGGTTATGTTGATGCTGATGTGATGACCCAAAAGGTCATCCCGTATATTCTATCTAATCCTGTGTTCCGAGGTCGTGAAAACCTCCTTCTATCTTACCTCGATTTGCAGGCGCGGCCCGGACGTGTAGTCGGAAAACCTTTATGAGAAAAATAGATAAAATGAAAATTTTGTATTGGAAATTTTAATAAAGTTGACTTCAGCAACATTTTTGATAAATGAACCCGGACCCGTGATTTGACGGTCCCGGAGAGTCCGTAGAAAAACATAGGACTTGGGCGTATGCCCGAAATCGAATTCCTAGTTCCCAAGCCCAAGAAATGAATTTTTAAAGAAAATTATTTTCTAAAAAATATAATGGTTTTTGAGAATGAAATTTGAGGTGAAACTTGTGATATCGGGCCCGTCTTATGGTTCCGAAGCCCGATACCGGTTCGATATGATTTATATTTGTTATCTGTGAAGTTTGGAAATAAACGGACTTCGTTTGGAGTGATTCGGACCTTAAATGCAAAACTTAATGTTTATAGAAGTTGAAGAATTTTCATGGAATTTTATTTTAATTCATCATGTCAGTATTGTTTTATGTGGTTTGAAACTTCGAGCTAGTCTGTGTTAGGTTATATGACTTGTGTGTGTGGTTGGAAGGGGTCCCGGGGGCCTCGGGTACGTTTAGGAAGCTCATCGTGTGTTATTAGAACTTGGGAGATAGCTGAACCATTGCTAGGTCTGGTGTCTCGCACCTGCAATGGACCTTCCACAAGTGCGGCGAGGAGCTCTCAAGTACGGACTTAGCCCAATCCCCCAATCCTCATAGGTGCGATGTGTTTTCCGCAGATGAAGAGCCGAGGGTGCGGCTATTTGACCGCAGGTGCGACCCTAAGCTTTTTAGTGGGTTTTCGCACCTGCGATGGTATTTCCACAGATGCGGTCCCAGGGGCGCAGGTGCGGAATCGCTGGGCAATTATATCAGATCCGAGAATTATGTTATTTTCACCATTTTCAAATTTGAGAGCTCGGGAAAGGCAATTTTTGGAGGCTTTTGCACCTGGGTAACTTGGGTAAGTTATTGATGTGTGGCTAGAATTCGTGATTTTAAGCATTATATACCTCGCATTTTATGTGC
>ML438010.1:3120-14162 GCA_005239525.1 Nicotiana knightiana
AATTTCCTTATGATGTATGGACCTTTCCAGTTTGGGGCGAATTTTCCTTTCGCTTCTTCGTGGTGTGGGAGGATACGTCTCAAAACGAGTTGCACTACCTCGAAGTTCCTAGGTCGCACTTTCTTGTTGTAAGTGCGGGCCATTCTTTGCTGGTATAATTGTCCGTGGCACACTGCGGCCATTATTTTCTCATCAATAAGAGTTAATTTCTCCAGTCGGGTCTTGACCCACTCACTGTCTTCAATTTCTGCTTCGACAATAACCCGAAGGGAAGGAATTTCGACTTCAGCGGGTATTACGGCTTCAGTGCCATAAACCAATAGGTAAGGCGTAGCTCCCACCGATGTACGCATGGTCGTGCGATATCCCAACAATGCAAAAGGCAACTTTTCATTCCATTGTCTGGATGTTTGAATCATTTTCCTGAGAGTTTTCTTGATGTTTTTGTTTGCTTCTTCAACGGCGCCATTTGCTTTGGGCCGGTAAGGGGTCGAGTTGCGGTGTGTTATCTGGAACTGTTCACACACCTCCCTCATCAAATTACTGTTTAGATTCACGGAATTGTCGGTAATGATAGTTTTTGGATACCAAAATGACATATGATATTAGCGTGCACGAAATCCACCACCACTTTCTTAGTGACAGCTTTGAACGTGACGGCCTCAATCCATTTTGTGAAATAGTCGATAGCAACCAAAATGAATCTGTGCCCGTTTGAGGCCCTTGGCTCGATTGGCCCGATGACATCCATTCCCAAGCAACAAATGGCCAGGGTGCCGACATAGAATGCAGTTCTGACGGTGGTGCATGGATTAGGTCGCCATGTATTTGACACTTATGGCACTTCCGGACGAAACCGAAACAATCTTTCTCCATGGTCACCCAATAATATTCGGCCAGCAAGATTTTCTTTGTGAGGACGTACCCATTCATGTGGGGACCTCATACTTCTAAATGGACCTCGCCCATGATCTTTTCGGCTTCTTTTGCGTCTACACATCTTAACAGATTTAGATCGGAGTCCTTTTATACAGTACTTCCCCACTTAGGAAGAAACTGCTGGCGAGCCTTCGGATGGTTCTCTTTTGGTCTCCATTGGCCTGCTCGGGATATTCTTTTGTCTTCAAAAATATTTTAATATCATGATACCATGGTTGGACATCGGACTCTACTTCGACCGTGTTGCAGTAACCATGTGTTTCCTTGATTTGGATCTCCAATGGGTCTATGCGAACATTACCTGGATAGGGCAGCATTGCAACTAAGGTGGCCAGCGCATCGGCTAACTCATTGTGGCACCGAGGAATATATCTGAACTCGACGGCTTTGAATCGCTTACTAAGATTCTCCACATGCTGTCTGTAGGGAAGGAGTTTAACATCCCGAGTTTCCCATTATCCCTGAGCTTGCTTAATGATCAAGTCGGAGTCTCCCATGATCAACAACTCCTCTACATCCGTGTCAATGGCCATGTTCATGCCCATTATGCAAGCTTCATATTCGACAGTGTTGTTTGTGCAGAAGAAATGGAGGCGGGCCGTGGAAGGGTAGTGTTGTCCTGTGGGTGAAATCAAGATTGCCCCTATCCCGATACCTTTTGCATTGGCTGCCCCGTCGAAGAACATTTTCCAGGTGTCAGCGCCTTCCAAGATTACTTCGACGGAATTGATTTCTTCATCCGGAAGTGCTCAAGGGCTGGTATTCATCATCGACCGGATTTTTAGCTAGATGATCGGCCAATGCTTGAGCTTTCATAGTTGTGCGAGTGACATATACAATATCGAATTCTGTGAGCAAGATTTGCCATTTTGCTAATCTCCCGGTGGGCATTGACTTTTGGAATATGTACTTCAAAGGATCCAGCCTCGTGATGAGGTAGGTGGTATAAGCCAATAAATAATGTCGGAGCTTCTGAGCAACCCAAGTTAGAGCGCAGCAAGTCCTTTCTAACTGAGAATACTTGGCCTCGTAGCTTGTGAACTTCTTACTTAAGTAATAAATGGCCTGCTCTTTCTTCCCGGTTGCATCGTGTTGCCCGAGAACACACCCAAAGGAATTTTCTAGCACCGTCAGGTATAGGAACAGAGGTCTCCCTGGTTCTGGTGGGACTAACACTGGAGGATTTGACAGATATTCTTTGATCTTGTCAAAAGCGTCCTGGCACTCGTCTGTCCATTTGATGGCCGCATCTTTTTTCAATAGCTTGAATATAGGCTCGCATGTGGAGGTCAACTGAGCGATGAACCTGCTGATGTAATTCAACCTACCCAGCAGACTCATGACTTCTTTCTTGGTTCTTGGGGCTGGGAGATCCCGAATAGATTTTATCTTTGTTGGGTCCAGCTCGATGCCCCGTCGACTGACTATAAATCCCAGTAATTTTTCGGATGGAACTCCGAAAGCGCATTTGGCTGGGTTTAATTTCAAATTATATATGCGTAAGCGTTCGAAGAATTTCCTCAAATGCTGCACATGGTCATTTTGGGTACTGGACTTAATGATCACATCATCCACGTACACCTCAATCTCCTGATGCATCATGTCGTGAAATATGGCAGTCATGGTCCTCATATAAGTCGCCCCAGCGTTCTTTAAACCAAATGACATGACCCGGTAACAGTACGTTCCCCAGGGTGTAGTGAAGGTTGTCTTTTCTGCATCCTCTTCATCCATCAATATCTGGTGATATCTGGCATAGCAATCGACAAAAGACTGTACCTCATGTCTGGCACAATTGTCCACTAAGATGTGTATGTTCGGCAGTGGAAAATCATCTTTGGGACTGGCTTTATTCAGATCTCGGTAGTCGACACATACTCGAACCTTTCCGTCCTTTTTAGGCACCGGAACCACATTGTCTAGCCAGGTGGTGTATTGGACCACTCGGATTACTCCAGCCTTTAGTTGTTTAGCGACCTCTTCTTTGATCTTGTCACTCATGTCTGTTTTAAATTTCCTCTGCTTTTGTTGGACTGGTGGATGACCGGGGTAGGTTGGTAATTTGTGTACCACCAAGTCCATACTTAATCCGGGCATGTCGTCGTAGGACCAAGCAAATACGTCTTTGAATTCGAATAGTAGTTGAATCAAGGCGTCCCTAGTCTTTTCATCCGTGTGGACGCTTATCATGGTTTCTCGAATCTCTTCTTCATTGCCCAAGTTAACGGGTTCCGTTTCGTTTAAGTTTGGCTTAGGTTTATTCTCAAACTGTTCCAATTCTAGATTTATTTCCCTAAAAGCCTCTTCTTTGTCATATTCCAGTTCTTGATTCATTATTTCAAGGTTAGACGATGTATTAAGATCAGAGAACGAAGTCCGCAAGCATGTCATGTTTTTTAAAGCCGCATTATTAGGACTGAAAAAAATAAGAAAAGTAAACAAAAATCAGAAAGAATAGTAGACGATGTAATTTTGATTTCATTTCATTGAATTTGAACATAAGAGGGTTTACATCGAAATTTAAAGGCAAGAATTTAAAAACTTGAGTTACACACTGAAATAACTCATAGTGCAGAAAGGATGGCAAAAGCTGAACTACCGGGACTCCCGCCGAACGGGGAATGGAGTAGCCTCCCAGTTTTGCAACTTGGCATCAGGCCCCATATACTGTACTTCGGCAGTGCTGGAGCCCTCTCCTGGTTGGACCATATGGGCCTCATACAACATTTGCCTCATTGCTCCGCATATTTCTTCGGCCGTGAAAACCTCTTCTTCTTCCTCCACGTATTTTGGCTTGACAAATGATGCGGTGATGTATGGGATCGGCTGAGGCAATACCCAACCATTTTTCTTGCATTGGTCAGCCCATTTTTCATCGTCGGGGGTAGCTTTAAACCCTATGCCAAAAAACATTTTATTAGTAGGAAAAGTGACGGGTTCTTTAATGCCTTGAAAGGACACCCCGAGCCCTTTTCCAGGTGTGTATCCATGTTTGATCATGTCGTTGGCGACCATAATTGACGTGTTTGACAGGAAGGGTTGAGGGACGGGGTTCCTTCCTCATGCTGGTCCGCAACCATAATCTCGAAAGCCTGGTAGACTATGTGCTCGCTGCCCTCTCTTGCTTTCAGGCATGGGGCTAATGGATCCCTGTAAATAGATTTCTCGTCTTCCCCATGGACCACAATTTCCTGGTCCTCATATTCGAACTTAACCATCTGGTGGAGAGTAGATGGCACTGCCCCTGCCGTATGGATACAAGGCCTTCCCAGGAGATAATTGTAGGAAGTATCCATATCCATGACCTGGAATGTCACTTCGAAATCTACAGGGCCGATTGTCAAGACCAAATCAATCTCTCCGATCGTGTCTCTCTTGATACCATCAAATGCCCGGACGCACACATTGTTGGGCCTGATTCTTTCAGTCCCGATCTCCATTCTTTGTAAGGTCGATAGAGGGCAAATATCAACCCCAGATCCACCGTCCATCATAACTCTCTTCACGTAGTAACCTTCACATTTAACAGTTAGGTGGAGGGCTTTGTTATGGGTGGCCCCTTCCAGGGGAAAATCATTTTTGCTGAACGAAATTCGGTTGACCTCAAAAAATTGTTCTGCCATCCTCTCCATTTGCTCGACTGTGGTGTTGGCCGGAACGTATGCTTTGTTGAGGGTTTTGGTTAGGTTTTCTGATGCTCGCTTGAATTTACCAGCAAGGATAGAAGCGAGACCTGGGCGGGGGACTTTCTGAGCTCCTCGATTATGGCGTATTCAGAGGTTTTCATATTCTTGAAGAATTCTTCTGCCTCTCCGACACTGATCGGCCTTTTGGGCGGCAAGCGTTTCAACTTGCTTTTGTTTAGCTCTTCCGGGTCGAGGTATTTCTCTAAAGAGTTTATATCTCCTGTTTCCCCAGTAATCTCTTTTCCTTTGTATGTCACCCCCTTCCTGCGGTAATTCCATGGGACAGAAGTAGTACTCTTCATGGGAGTTTGCGATGCGCGGCTAATAACCACGGGCTCATTCAGCCTGGGTGAAATTATTTGCCCCCGCGCTGCATACGTCCCCTTCGGGACATACATTTTTTGGCCATTCATTATTGACTTGTTGAATTGTAACCTTGTGGGAGGGCTCAACACACTTTGTTCCTTCTTCTTTGCCTTGGGGATGTAAAGGACAACGTCTTTAGAGGGTCCCTTATTTGTCCCAGTCTCGGCCTGTTCCTTGACTTGGGGGACGGGGTTACTCTTTCTCATCTCCTTGACTGGTTTGGGTGCTGCCTTAGGTTTTCTTTCTACATCTGCGATGGCGATGATGGCCTTTAGAGCTGGATCGAAATCCTGGTCCTCGCAAATCATGTCGATGACGGGCCCATGATTATGAGTGGGCAGTGGATTGTTTGTCACATTGGGAGCTTCTTCGTCCCTTAAAACCATTTTTTTTGTTCTATAAGGCTTTCCACGGCCCTTTTGAGGGTCCAACAATCCTCCGTGTCGTGCCCTTCTACTCCGGAATGGTAAGCACAACCGGTACCCCGTCTATATGATGGTGATTGAGGATTCTGCCTGTTTGGAGGTACGGGTTGCAGGAGTCCCATCTGGACCAACTTTGGGAAGAGGCTGAAATACGACTCTCCGATGGGAGTGAAATTAAGTCTCCTTGGTGGCTCTCGGGGGTAGGCATTGTACGAGTAGCTGTTTTGAGGAGGGCGTTGATTATATGGAGCTGGGGGACGATGGTTACTTTTTGGGGGTGGAGTTCTATTCTGATTGTATTGCTGTGGCGGCCTGGGATGTGGCTGAGCGTTCATTACCGCATAGGGAAAAGGGGGCGAAGCATAAGCTGTATCTTGGTGAGGATAGTAATGTTGGGAAGCTTTAGGAAATGGGCGTGGGTATTGTCGAGGTTTCCTGACATCGCAAACCATCATGGCCCCTTTTTCTTTCTTTTTCCTATTGGCTGCAACCCCAGATCCGCTTTGGATGGCCTGAGAGGTTGCTCTTATGGCGGATTGGCTCAGGATACGACAAGTTTTTAGACCATTCTCCACCATTTCTCCAATTTTAATTGCTTCCGCGAATGGTTTGCCCATGGCGGACATCATATTTTGGAAGTAATCAGCTTCCTGTGCTTGTAGAAAAATGCTGACCATTTCAACCTCATCCATCGGAGGTTTGACCCTGGAGTCTTGCTCGCGCCATTTGATGGCGTACTCTCTGAAACTCTCTAAGGGTTTCTTTTTTAGATTGGATAGTGAGTTCCTATCGGGAGAGATGTCCATATTGTATTGGAATTGTCGGAAAAATTCTCGTGCCAAGTCATCCCATATGTGCCAACGGGATATATCCTGGTCCATGTACCATTCTGATACAATCCCCGTCAAGCTTTCTCCAAAATATGCCATGAGAAGTTCCTCCTTCTCACCTGCTCCCCTGAGCTAGTTGCAGTATCTTTTCAGATGGGCTATGGGTTCTCCATGTCCATCATATTTTTCGAACTTGGGGGTTTTAAACCCGAGAGGCAGATGGACGTGCGGGAACCTGCACAAATCTGCATAGGAGACACTTTTCTGCCCGCTCAGCCCCTGTATATTTTTTAGGCTCTGTTCAATACTCTTCATTTTTTGAGTTATTTCTTCGTTCTCGAAGCTTTTCTTATCTTGTCCCAAAATGAACTCTGGCTGAGTTTGTTGGGGATATGCATTGGGAGTAGCATGAGCGGCATCCTGGTGGATGGATGGTGTTTGGAATGTGAATGTTGGCGGCTCGAAACTTGGCCCAGAGATAATTGGTGGGGCCGTGGCGGAGATTGGTGGTGTGGTGAAAATGTTGGAAGACACACTAGAAAACAAATCCTGGGGGCGAACCTCAGAAGGCCATCCGGCAAAGTGAGCCGACATAGTTGGATATCCAAATGGCGTGGTTGGGTAGATTATGGGGATGTTGGACGTACCTCCTGCCCTGTGGATTATCTCTGGGAAACCCGGGATGGTACTGGGCGGTTCCGTACCATTTCACCATGCGTCCCACATTTCCAGCATGCGGCAACGCAGAGTCCTGTTCTCTTCAGTTGTTGCTGACTCAGATGTTGGGATGGCTGGATTTAGGTCTTCCACGGAAGAGTTGACAATTGGCAAGTGACTTTCAGACGTCATTTCTATGCTCCCTTTTGATCTAGTGAAGTAAGGATGGGAAGCCATGTTACCGCAAAACCAACCACCTTAAAATACCTTAAGATTGAACCAACAAAACATTAGGCTGAAACATATATAACACATAGGAAATCGCACGTACGGGGTATGCAATGCACCTGATGCTTTTCTATATGTTTTTGCAACAGTTGTGCACTTCATCCCGACTTTATCTCTTGGTTTGTTTTTCTTTTTATCATTCTTGCTCTTCCCTTGTTATTGCTTCCGCTTTTTATTCCTCGCTTGGTTTCCTTTCTTACGGTTATGATCGAATCCTATGTGGATTGCTACGTATTATGGCGTCGTGTGAATCAGATCATCACGTAGTTCATGCTAGAAAAACCCAAAGAGATGCATATATATATTTTTTCTAAAAGCTTCATTTTAAAATTTTCCATTCATTAAATAAACACTTTTGATTACAGAAAACTTGGAGCCTATTTTTGGAATTACAGAGTTTGCAAAACAGACTTGACGCATATTTTCTAAAAATATAAAAACTATTGTGGACCCAAGACATGACTACGATTAGAAAAGTGAAATACAAACTCGAAAAATATCAAGAATACATTAGTGCTTCCGTTTCTCCAGGGGTCGGTGGGGCATCATTCGGCCTTGCCATGGGCCTGCGTGATATGTCTTGTCGGAGGCGGTAAAGGTCGTCCATTATCTTGTGGACGAAGATCATAACTGCTGAGAAGAAAGTGGTCCGAGTCATATCTTCGCATTCCTGACATCTGGTGACGATGTAGTCAGCTATCTCTTGGACCCTTCGCCTGATAATACCCTTCTCTTGAAGCAGGCGCCCGATTTGTTGGGATCTCGCCTCTAAAGTTTGGGCATCTTTGTGACTCTGTTCTTGCCATTGTTGCAACTCTTTTTCTAACCGAGCCATCATGGCATAGCACTATTCCCTCTCTGTTTTAAACCTTTTTGCCTGTTTGGCCATTTCGTTCTCGAGGGCGGCCAATTTTTCCTTCTAACCCACGACTTCCTGGTCATATTTCCTTTTTAGTCTCTGGACAAACTCTGTTCTTTCTTCTGCACTTCTTGTCAATCTTGCCCAAACTTCGGCTAGTTCTTCTTCAGCTTTGTCTAAATCATTCCCATAGCTGCATACTTTATGCCTCAGGTTGTTGATAAGCCTTTCATCAGCCCTGCTTCTCTCTGGGTTCTCAGCAGCTGCTTTCAGTTCCTGTATCTGGGCCCAGAGGACTTCATTTTCTTGGGCTAATCTATTTTTCTCCCCTTCAATCGAGGCAGTATGTAGAATGTTTTCGAACTTGATTTCCCTAACCTGGGCCTCCAACTTGCTTATGGTGGCTGGGTAGCTGTTTTCTTTTTCTAACCAAGCCCAATGCTCTTGAGTTTGCTCGGTGAATTGTTGTACGTGGGGTCTTTTTGCGGGTCGTTCTTGCTATTGATGCTCCCTGCCTCTTATGCCGTACCAAGAGGTGTAGGCGGGCTCCACTTCCCCTTTGGATAAGTCTCTCACTCGAGTTTGAGGTTCTAAAAACCTGCACTCGTTCCAGATTTGACGGACCCTGCCTTCAGGAAATGCAACTCTTGGGCATAACTCAATGGCTTGTTGGCTTAAATCCTCGTCATGGGGAACACCCTGTTGTCTCCCCAACTGGCGTAAGACCCGGTGCGGGGCATATGGCTGAATACTTCGCAGGCCCATTAACAGAAGATAGCAAACCTCAGCAGACATATTGATAACCTCGTTGAGAGGGAGCCACCCGAACGTCCACTCGATTTGGTTGGCAGTCAGTGAGTTCAAGTATGAGTGCCAGGCTTCCGTGCCTTCAGGAAATTGGGGGCCTTTTACCCGAGTAATATGTTCCTCGATGCAGTTCAAACTGGTTAAACCGTAGTTCATGTAGCCTGGGCGGTGACAGAGGTGCTTGATCAGCCAGATTTGTAGGAGCAGGTTGCACCCCTCAAAGAATTTTCCCCTAGATCGGCAAATTGTCAGAGCACGGTAAATCTCGGCTAAGACCATCGGTATAAGTGTGCCATTGGACTTTTTCATCATGAAGTCTGATATTCCCACAAGCCCAATGTCTACGCATCCGTCACTTCTTGGGCAAATCAAGGTGCCCAAGAATGCTACCACAAAAGCTAGCCCCCGGTGGGCTTCCTATTTAGCCTAATCTTTGTGAGTTAGACCAGTGTTGTTAGCCTCATAACCTTGGGGATCTCCATAACGTTTGTAAAGAAAATAGAAAGTGCAGAAACCTTCGGACAAGTGTGGGTCTTGGACGTCCCGGCTAATGTTCAACAGATCCAAAAACTTGTGGGGAGTGACCGCCCTAGGTGCCACTGGGTACCGACTTCTGAGATTGTCATTAACACCAGCATACCCTGTTATTTCCTCTAGCGTCGGCGTCAATTCAAAGTCTAAAAAGTGGAATACATTGTGGGCGGGATCCCAAAATGGTACTAGAGCCTCGACGATGTCCAGCTTCGGCTTGATCTTTAAAGGGCCAGTAAGTCCCCCTAAAGCTTTCATAACAGATTTTCTACTGGTTTCCCCCAAGTTGCTCCACCACATATGGAGTCCTAGAGGGATTTCCTCGACTACCCTGAAGGGGATGTTTTCAACTGTATTCATCCTGCACATTCATTTTTTATTAGAACCACAGAAATTTTTTGAAAAGTGTCATTTTGGAAAAGGGTTTTGTAATAAAGAAAAATGGACCACCTTTGCGAATACGACCCTTTAAGGTTGTGTTCGCGAATTGGGTCAAAATTTAAAGACAAAACACAGGCGGCCACTTTTGCACAAACGTCCTTTCGGCGCCGTACTTGGGCGATCAGGCTATAATGGCGTCACCTAATTTTATTAGGGCTATATCCTTTTGATTTTGAAAAATGGAGTTGGACCCGATGAGGGTTGCCTACGTATCCCACACCCGTGAGAATCAAACAAAGCATAGTTCGGAAAAATCCTGACTGATTAAAAATATACACCCACTCATTTTGTTTTATATTTTTTTTTCCAGAAATTTTGGAAGAGTTTCGGGATAAATATGAGGATTTTCAAAACAGGGTGAATTCTCTATTCTACCTCACTCTTGGTTTTTCTGTTCACTTTTTGGTTTAGTCGGTCAATACACAAGTTGAGACAGATAAATGCATACATAACAAGTAAGATGTATCAGGGTAGTCTTTCATTTCGGGTACACCTGTCCTAGACGGACTCAACCCCTGTGTTGAGCCCCCTAAGTCAAATGCGCATGATGCAGATAAGCGTTCCTACTAGGGATCCGGCATGAGGTTTTGTTATTCTAGGTTTAAACCTAGGGTTTTTTTCTAGACTAGGCTTACCCGAGCGAACAACTCGAGCCGAGGTCGGGGCAGCATACCGGGAATACAGAAGCTTCACTGGCTTTGCAACTTATCCGTACCTTGTTCTAAAATTTGAATATGACTCTAACAGAAAATAAGTCACACGAAGTGCACTTCCCAGATGATTTGGAAGACTCAGAGAGAAGAGGATTTCGGCACAATTTATATACAGTTCAGATAATATCAAAGCGGTAAAAAGCGACATTTAGCACGTTAGGTTTAAACATGTAAAAATCAGATAATAAAGCTAAATAAAACCGTCTATTTCAAGCTCGAATTCTTGAACCATGAACAAGAGATTCTGGGTTCGATCCCCAGCAGAGTCGCCAGAGCTGTCACACCTCCTTTTTCCACTACCCCAGATTAATGAAGGGTAATAAGGGAGTTTTTCCAATTAAAGTGACATTATTCGGATTTGGGATTTATTTATTTATTTCAGAGTCGCCACCCGGATTTTTGACGATGCTCCGGGACACCGTGTTATTTAAAAATCCCAAACCGAGGAAATTTTGACTCTGTTTTAATTTGTCTGCGACCAGAAATCCGAGTAAGGAATT
>ML438010.1:14295-85285 GCA_005239525.1 Nicotiana knightiana
TTTATGGATTTATCTTGAAACAAGTCACGATGGCGTGACTTGTTTGTTTTTGGACATATTGCAATTACGCCACATGAAATGCACCCGTAGTTGCAACACGCGATTTTGATATAATTTGAAGTTGAAGACGGGGACATGAGTTGTCGCACCCGAGTGTAGACTACGTAGTCAGGACTATGGTCGTGACGATTTTATAGTTCCTATTTGAGTGATATTTGATTATTCCTTATGTTTTCTATTTGAAGGAATATTTTAGTTTTAAAATCAATTAGGACGTTTTATGGATTTATNTCAAACCATATAGAGGCTTTCTCATTTAGGCATTTTAGAGGATAAATCTGACCAATCAAAGGCTCAGATTCCTCACTCTGATGCCCTTCTTAATTACATATTTTATACCCTTTAAAAGGGTAAACTTCAGCCAACCATACTAATGTTTGTGCATTGTTAAGGGGTGAATTTGACTATTAAGAAGTCATATTCATCTACCCTAATGCCAATATCCTAAACTATCTAGAGACTTGCTTATTGAATCTCTTTATGGATCAAAGAGACTCAATCGAAGGCATATTTCTGCATTCTTATTGATGGAATCTGACCATAGAGAAGGTCATATTCAACACCTTAATGCAGCTTGTTTCCTAATATAGAATCATGAGAACTTATCACATTTATATGCATATAATCTTAAGCAAACAAGCATGCACCAACAGGAGAAATACTAACACCAAGACATTACCTATCACAACCATAGAGTCATTATCATGCCAATAAACATCTACACAGTTATATCTAACAAAACAGAAACAGTAACTTCATTCATCAAGAACAACCAGTTTTACACAGTAAGCAGAAGATGAGGATTCTAGTCCAAGAATTTCATTAAGAAGAGATGAACTTATACATACCTTTAAAGAGAAAAACAGCAAAGAGACTTGACCAAATAAAGGTCAAGTAGGAATAATAACAACAAGAAGGAAGACAAATCAGCAACAGCAAACAGAAACCCCAAAGAAAAACCAAACAGTCCAGCAAGAATACACCCAGAAATCTTGAGTATGAATGTTTGAAGGAAAACTTTCAGAAAAACCCCAAAATTCAGAAAAGAGAAGATAGCAACTGAACTAGGCCATCTACTTATGAACTTGTTTTCCAAAAGGAAATCATATTTTCTAATAGTACTCTGCCTTTTCAAAAACCTTTTTAAGTGGAGACAATATTTCTGAAATAGGAAGGATTTTATACTCCAGCAGCTCAAAAGTGTAAAAAATGTAACCCCCTTCATCTCTAAAAAGAGGGTCTATTTATAGGATATTTGGGAATGGGATATTCTTTTGAATATTCCTTATCCAAAGCTGAAAATAATACCAAAATAGTATATAGGGCAGCTGTCACCCATATCTCTGGGATAACTGCCCCTATTCTAGAACTACCCTACCCATTAAAAGACTCTCTTACCCTTTAAAATCTGATTTCCTAATATATATTTCTTCATGTACCCCTTTGAAGACCCTATATTTACCATTAGGTAATCAGGGTTACTTACTTGGGTTATCATTTAACTATAGTTACTGGCACTAGTTAAGCCCTTTAGGTGACAACTAGTTGTTCTTAACTAAGGTTGAGTTAATTAATCAAAGGTTAATTGATTAAATGCCTAGAGTTAGTTTCACACTACTTACTTATGTTTAAATCAATTAATTAAAGTAAACCAATTAGTTTTGACTTCTTAAATTAAGTTAATTGATTTAGTTTAATTAAGTCAACTCACTTACCTAAAATCAGAAACTTAACTAATTATCAAGCCTAGGTTAAATGGTTTGTTTTAGTTAATTAGTCCTAAATTAATTACCTTAGGCAGATTTTAGGACTTAGTTAGTTGTTTAAGGGACTATTAGACTAGGTTAATCTGTTAAACAAGTGATTATGGGAAATTATTGTTAACTAAATTAGTCTTGATAAGTCTAGGTTAAATCATGACCAAACATTATTTTAGAACTGAGTTTTTAGCCTAATTGGTTGATTAGTTTTCTAATTATCAACTGTTTTTTTAGGATTTTGGTTGATTACTGAGAGTTAACTAAGTTGTTTAGACTTAGTCAGTTTTCTTGTATTAAAGTCTACTTAAGTTTCACTTGAGCCTAGGGGGAATTAGTTTGTTTAAGTTACTTGAATAGGCCAATCTAACCTAAGAGTTGCAATTTAAACTATGATTAATTGGAAGTTAACATCTAAGGGAGACTAATAACATAGGCAGCAAAATCAAAGCTAAAACAAACGACGACCTCAAACAAAACATGAGCAAAACAACTAATAGAGGTTGTTTTACTAACAAGCATTTCAACATATGAATTCAGAGATTTAATCGATCAGTTGTTCATGCTTGTTTATTGATAGAATTCACCAACATAAAAATGTCTGGAAATTAGCAGAGAAAGGAAACTAAACAAAAGCCTAATGCTAAGCTTGGCCATGCAAATTACTAAACTTGAACAGTTAAATCATACAATAGTGATAACAACCTAAACTAAATGCATTTGGGACTTTAAACTAAAAATGGAAAACATGAACAGGTAAAAGAAAACATAAAGGAAAACAGTGAGTAATTAGGGCCTTATAATGACCTTCGAAACAATATTCACCTAATTTCTAAACAAGCAGTCATAAACCCTAATGTGGCTACTATTCAAACGTGTATGGGGCTACTTTTTAAACCAAACTTAACTGAAGGGAAAAGAACAAGAAGAAAAGGAAGAAAACAAACAATAACAAAGGAACAGTGACATATGAGAACAAAAACTGAAAAGTAATGATTTTAATCGGAAAAGAAAACCAAAACACAAGAAAAGACAAACAGATAGGAAAAGAAAAAATGGGGGAGGGGGGATACCAGCGGGTGTTTGGCCGGATTCCGGCGGGGTTTGGAAATGATCCAAACCCACATGAATCAATAGCTCTCATCAAGAGATGTTGACTCATGTAGCTTTGAACCATTAGTTGTTCTGAATCGACTGGTAATAGGAAACTAGGTTTTCTGCTTTCTTAGATATTAAATCGAAGGGACTTGGGTGGGTTTTTGGGGAAATTGATGGTGGGATGGGGTTAAGGGTAAGGAGAGGATCATATGGTGAAATTTTGGGGTGGTTTGGAGGTCGTCCGCCACCGGTAGGCGATTTCCGGCAGGCGGAGGGTGGCGGCTAGGGTTTTGTGTTTAGAGAGATGTGAGAGAGACGGACAGGGGGGGTGTGAGGCTTTGATTAAATGAGGGGGGTGGGGTTTAGTTTGGACACTTATATAGTTTAGAGGGGGGAGTTTGGGAGCCGTTGGATCAAATCAATCCAATGGCTGGGATTTGGAGGGGACAAAACGAGGCCGTTTTGGGTAATAGACAGGGCTGGCCGGGTAATGGGGTTTGGGCCTAGGTTGTATGAGTGTATAGGGATTGGGCCTGGGTATTTCTTGGCCCAGGTCCGATTTTGCTTTCTTAACTAATTAACTTAATTAATCTAATTAAGTTAAAAATTGAATTTAATCCAAAAAATATAGTAATTAATTTAAACCTTATTTTTCATCTATTTACAGATTAATCAAGAATAAAACGACCAATTTTATATTCCTAATTAATCTATGATTTATGGAATAAAAATGATTAATTTTTAGTAATTAGTTATCAAAACTATATTACATTAAATAACCATCATTCGTCTATTATTTAGTTAATTACAACTTTGTAATTCTTTGATAATAGTGATGCAATTTTTAACAATTTTAAAAAAAATATGAATTATGGATATGCAAAAAATACAAATCTTTCACAATTAATCACTGAAAAATCAACAAAAATTCATAAAATCAATTGATTTATTGAGATATTTATAGGACGATATGGCGAGTAAAAATCACATGCTCACAAGGACCATTAAGACTCTCGATGATATGTTGCGAGCATGTGTTATAGATTTTAGAGGTAATTGGGATGATCACTTGCCACTTATAGAATTTTCTTACAATAACAGCTATCAGGCTAGCATCGGTATGGCTCCTTATGAATTGTTGTATGGGCGACGATGTAGGTCTCCAGTGGGTTGGTTTGAACCAGCAGAGGTGCCGTTGATTGGTCCAGAATTTGTTTGTGAGGCTTTAGAGAAAGTCCAGCTAATCAGAGAAAGAGTGAAAGCGGCTCAAAGTCGTCAAAAATCCTATTCTGACAAGAGGCATCGTGACTTAGAGTTCATGGTTGGTGACAAGGTGTTTTTGAAAGTGTCACCAATTAAAGGAGTTATGAGGTTTGGTAAGAAGGGGAAACTTGGACCTTATGAGATTATAGAGAAGATGGGAAACGTGGCTTATGAGCTAGCACTACCCATCGAGTTTTCCTCTGTCCATCCTGTCTTTCATGTGTCTATGCTTAGAAAGTACATTCATGATGAGTCGCATATAATACCTGCTGATACCATAGAAATTAAGGAAGGCTTGACTTATGAAGAGGTACCTATAGAAATTCTCGATGGCAAGTAAGAAAATTGAGAACAAAAGATTTAGCATCGGTAAAAGTTTTGTGGAGTAATCATGATGCAAAAGAGGCTATGTGGGAGGTCGAGGTAGATATGAGAGAGAAATATCCATATTTATTTGAGGAAAAAGGTATGTGAACCTAGGTTTGGTTTGACATTTATATTTTATGTATTAAATACAAGTTAACATGTGTTTATGTCTTTGCCAGATTATACTTAGTTGTTGAAGTAATTTAGTTTCTTCAGAGTATATTTAGTTACTTAATAATTTAGTGACATGCTAGAGTACATTTAACTCATTAAATTGATTTACTTTTGTTAAAGTGTTGTGCTTTAGATTCTTGTTGGTTATTGTGGTACCTCCTTGCCGGAGTGTAAGTAATTAATTTATGAGCTATGTATGGTGCCTATGAATGGCCTGTTGTGGTATATTCGGTTGTTGTTGGAGTGGTTGTAGTATTTGTGACAGGGATACTTATTTAATAGTCCAATTTACAAGGGAAACTCTGCAGAAATTTTTGAAATTTTTGGGAGTTAGCCAAAATTTTGAGTCCCTTGTAAGAGTGAGTAGTGTTAAGAAAACTTAAGAGGTTCAAGGACCTAAGGAATGATTGTTAGCTTAAGAATAAGGCCCTAGCAACATTCGTGGACGAATGTTTTTAAAGAGGGAAGATTGTAACACCCCTCAAATTTATAAAAGTTTCGAGACACGCTAATTATAGAACTAAATTATTAATATTATTTTTAGTTTTATCTTGCCTATAGTGATATATATATATATATAAAATAAATTGAATATACAATTAGGAAAATATTAATAGTTTTAATATTGGTAGTTATTAAAAGTAAGTATAATTAAATCAAAACAAACACACAAAAAAAAAAGAAGGAAAAACAAGAAAAAAATGAAAAAAGAAAACGTGAAAGCCTTAAACCATAAAAGGCTGTGGAAGGCAAAAGAAGTAACAAAAGGGGGTTTTATACTTTATATAAGAAACAAAGAAAAAGAATCGTGAAAAGGCAGAACTAAAAAGCCTCTCTCTGTTCACGCACGAAACGCAGAATCGTGAACCAGGGTCTTGCTGCTCAGTACTCACGCAGGCAACGGGAAATTTAGGTTTCTTTACAAATCATAAATTTTTGAACTCAGATATATAAAATTCTCTATTGTCAATTATACTAAAGTAGTAATAAGTATAGTAACTCCCTTCTTTCTCTATATCAACAATAGATTTCATGTTTAGGGGTAAAACTTTAAAATTAATTAAATTATTATAGAATCAATTGTTTGACTAGTGTCAATTGGACTGGGGCCTACGTATTGATTCGAGAAGTTTTGAGGTGAGTTGATATAACCTTTACCAAAGTGGTTTAACTCACCAAAGTATGCATACAAGGTATTTGATGAATTGACTAAAAGAGTGAATATGTACTTAATTGAAGTGAGAAAGTTCCTATTAGCTTAGAATTGTTTTAGTTAAAGTTAGATGATTTATTTTGATATATGTGCATAAATTTTCAGATTTTTGTGTTATTCTTATATGACATTTTCATGTTAAAAATTTATGAAAAAGCAAGAATGTTTAGAAATAATTTTGAATGTTTATTTCATTCTTATGCCATACCTTACATTTAAGAATTCTAGAATAAGTATGTTTGAAAGATTTGGACTTGAAAAGTCACAAGAAGAAGTTTTAGAAAAAAAAGATTTTTGGGAGTATCCTTTATTCCGAGAAGGGGTCATCGTCCAGGCTGAGGGTCCTGACCAAGGCGTTGACTTCCTGAAACTACTTGTGCCAAAGTAGGGAGCACACGAGCCGAGGGTCTCGTTGCTGAGAATTTACTTAGCCATGCTAAGGTATGATACATGAGCGCTGAGAACCATGAAGCGAGTGGCACCTCGTGGATTGGGCCTATTCGATCAGGTTGGGATCGAACTCGTGCCAATCACACGGTGACAGAGACAGAAATAGGTCAGGATAGTTGGAACTCCCAAAGTATAAAGAGAAGTATTTTTATTTTTATTTACTTTTTTTAAAACGAAAGAAATTCTTTTAGAATATTTATAAACTACTATTATGCAATTATTTTGGAATTGTTCTTAGAAGCTTTAAGTTTTCTATGCATTTAGAACATTTGCTCATAATGTATATATTATTAAAGTTTCGTCCCTGTCGTTGAGACTCGCTGAGTACAATGGATGGTACTGACGTTCTCTTTTGGGAACCTACGTTGGTCTGCGGTACAACGTAGGAACCGGTTTTGCAGGCGAACAGGCTACGGGTTAGGACTTCCATCTCTTCCAGTGTTATTGGTGAGCTCCACTTTTGTTCGTGGAGTATTCCTTAAATTCATATTTATCTAGCTATTTCTTTGTTTACTTAGAGAACTGGCCAGGAAATCTCATGTCCTGAGCAGTGCGTCAGTTTATCAGTAGAGGCTTCATAGACATAGTCGTGGGGTTAAGATTCAGATTTTTTTGATAATAACTTAGTAGTATTTCATTATTTTCTACGAATAAAGTTTTGGAGTTGGTTTATTTTAGATATTTAGATTAATTAAAAGAATTTGATTACAGTATTGACTTATTGCATATAAAGTTTGAAGTTATAATAGATTTGATAAGCGCAGATGGTTCGCTCGGTCATGTTAAGTGATCGGGTGCCAGTCCCGACTTGTTTAGAAAAGGGGTCGTGACATTCCGTGTGTTGGAGTTCCAGTATAATATGCTGGAAGTTCATACACCGATACACCAATCTCCAGTATATTATGCTGGAACTTTCCGTATTGCAGCAAAATAGTGACTATTTTTCAATTATCAGTTCGAAAATTGGCTAGCACATACTATATTTACATTTAAAGTGTCATATGTATGGGCGTTTTAAGCATAAAAAGGAGGCGCGTGAAAGATTAAAAAAGAAATCCGGGGCCTCCTTTCACTCCAAATAAATGAAATATTAGAAAAATAGAGCCTCTAAAATCATATATTTACAAGATTACTTTATTAGACAAGTAGACAACTAGCAATTGTCAATTGCAGCGTTTGGCACATTAGAATACCTCTGTGATGTGTTGATCAATCACAGTGCCAGAGAAGCCCATATGTAAACCACATTTGCAATTATAGAGCTCAAACTTAGCCAGTGTCTTCTGACTAAACGAGCAATTGAGATCAAAAGTACAATTCCACATATAACACCTGAAATCAGTAACGGACCTGAGAACAGCTCGGGTCCTAATCCAGGATCTTGTTCCTTAGCTGATGAAGATGAGCAATTTGAAGAAATAAGCATTTGTTCTTCTAATTGATTTATCTCTCCACTCTGTGAAACTTTAAGAACAGCTTCTGAGATATCAAGTGCTAAGGGAGAACCCTTTGGAAAGACCTGATAATTTAAAATATCATAAGAAGTCATAAAGAAACTAAACTATTTCTGTCACATTAAAGGGTCAAATTTCACCTGAAATAGTTTTGTGGCTTCACTTTTATAGTGAATAAAGTCTGATGCACAGGTGTGAAATTAATACGCTAAAAATGGAGATAAGCGTGAAATGGTTGAACTTACAAAACCAAATCCACCAAGTTTAAAGACAGGTCCAGACTTGGTGTAACCTCTGCAGTATTTTGAAAGGAAAACTTTGGCATGTGGAGCTACAAAAAAAGCAGCAGAAATTTCTCCCTTTTCAAAAGCTGTAGGATAGTCACTGATTGAACTGATTTTCTTGATATTCTCAGGCTTCAAATGCAAAGAATTCACCAGATAACGAACAATAAATGAGTTGCCATTGCAACCAACTGCAGCATTGGTCCTTATAAGATAATCAACATCTGGTATAGAAGGTTCCAGCCTAGGAACTGTCATTATAGAAGAAAGAACTGCTGTAAAGCAAGCTGTAACAACCACAACTACACATAACCATGTTGTTAGCACAAGTCGAGATAGATTGCTTTTGATCGATTCTCCTGCAATGAGTCCCAAAATTGGAGTTTTAAGCATTTAAATTTGACTAAAGTATTTATAATAACTACCTCTGAATTATACAAAATACTATAAATAAGTTTACTCTCTCTCATACTTTGGAACCACCGTATTATTGTCGTTAACAAATCATGTTTGTACTTGTTCGTGTTAGATTTAAAGCACAAATGACAGCAAAATACGATGAAGACAGTGTCTGCTTTTAAACACAACAAGAAGCAGGGAGAATATGAAGAACTAAAATTAAGAAGATGACTTAGAGAAACTAACATACAAAAGAGTTCAGTTAATTCTGTAGAAAGACAGGTTCTTCAAAATATATCATTTAAAAAGAAAACTGAAATAGATCATGACCCTACTTTTAAGTCATGGAACTGACCATGATAACCAACTCCTAATAAAACTGAAAATACAAACTGCAGCAAAATAATATAAATATTGCAGTCCTAAAGCAACTAATCAACACTCATCCTTGCATTAGGAGCTGCAAATTCCAAGTCGTTGCCTAAGGAACTCGAACTTGCTGACAGGAAGAGATTTCGTAAACACATCCGCTAGCTGGTCTTCAGATTTGCAGTAAACAAGAATCACTTCTTCATTTTTCTGCACATCCCTCAAGAAAAAAAGCTTTATGTTGAAGTGTTTTGTCTTCCCATGGAACACTGGATTATGTGAAATAGCTATTGCAGCTTGATTATCAACATGAATCTCTGTATTATCTTTTTGATCCATATGCAAATCACACAGTATTTTTCTCAGCCATAAGACTTGATTTACTCTCGTTGTTGCTGCAATGAATTCAGCCTCTGCAGTGGATTGTGCCACAGTTTCTTGCTTCTAGGAACACCAAGAAAAAATCCCTGATCCTAGGCTGAAGCAATATTCAGATGTACTCTTCATATCGTCAAAGGATCTAGCCCAATCACTGCCTGAGAATCTATACAACTTGAGATTCTGACACTTCTTGAATTTGACACCATAGTCGACAGTACCTTTAATGTATCTTATAATTCTTTTTGCTGCTCTCAAATGCATTTCAGTAGCACAATGCATAAATCTAGACAAACGGCTTACAACAAATAGAATATCCGGCCTTGTAGCAGTGAGATACATTAAGCACCCAATCAAGCTTCTGAAATTTTCTTCATCAACTTTATCAGTTCCATCCTCTTTGCTTAACTTTTCCTTTGGATTCATAGGTGTACTCGTTGCCTTGTAGTTCTCCATGCCGAATTTTTTAAGTATCTCCCTTGCATACTTCTTCTGGCAGATAAAAATTTCATCAGAACCTTGCTTGATTTCCATTCCCAGAAAGTATGTCATTAGCCCAAGGTCTGTCATTTCAAAAACTTGCATCATTTCCTTCTTAAATTCTTCAATCAGGCACGCATTATTCCCTGTCACCAAGAGATCATCAACATAAAGAGAAACTATAAGAAGATCAGTTCCCTTATGTTTGACATAAAGGGTAACTTCAGACATACTTCTTACAAATCCCAAACTCAACAAGTGTTCATCTATCCTGCTATACCAAGCCCTTGGAGCTTGTTTTAAGCCATAGAGAGCCTTTTTAAGAAGACAAACTTTTTCTTCTTGTCCTTGCTCAATGAAACCCTTTGGCTGCTCTACATAGATTTCTTCTTGCAATATAGCATTTAAAAATGTGAATTTGACATCTAGCTGGAACACCTTCCAGCTTTTTTGTGTTGCTATTGCTAGCAACAGTCTAATAGCATCCAACCTGGCTACTGGAGCAAAAGTGTCTGAGTAATCAACACCAAAAATCTGGGCATACCCCTTGACAACAAGCCTAGCCTTGTGTTTGTTGATAGAACCATCAGAATTAAGCTTGGTTCTAAACACCCATTTTACTCCAATGACCTTCCTATCCTTTGGCCTGTCAACTAACTCCCAGGTTTTGTTCTTCTTGATCATTAACATCTCCTGTTCCATAGCATTTCTCCAATTTTTATCTTGAAGTGCTTCCCCATGACCAGCAGGTTCACAAATTGCCACATTACTTTGTTGGTAGATATCAGAAAGTAATCTTGTACCTCTGATTGGAGGATGACCCACTAACTCATTTTCCCATTGATCAGATGCTTGCTTCTCTGGAGCTTTGATTGAAATTTGATTATTCTCCCAATCCCACGTTTCTTCCTCATTAAAGTGCACATATCTGCTAACGATCATATTTCCTGTTTGTGGATCATAAACTTTATAGGCTTTGGAGAATGAGTTATAACCCACAAAGATTCCAGAAATTGCTTTTTTATCAAGTTTGTCTCTTTTAACTTGTGGAACATGAAAGAAACAAACACAACGAAATACTTTAATGAATCTTAGTGAAGGTTTGAATCCATACCAAGCCTCGAATGGAGTTTTATTCTGCAATGCTTTAGTGGGAAGTCGGTTTTAGAGAAATACTGCCGTGTTAGCTGCCTCAGCCCAAAAGTTTTTCGGCAGCTCTTTTTCATGCAGCATGCACCGTGTCATCTCCATTATATACGTATTCCTCCTTTCACTAACTCCATTTTTCTGCGGAGAATATGGAGCAGTGAGCTAATGAACAATACCAGCTTCCTCACAAAATTTGTTGAATTCTTCAAAATTATACTCTTTTCCATTGTCAGTCTGTAGGGATTGGATTCTATAACCACTTTGATTTTCCACCATCTTCTTAAACTTCCAGAAAATTCCAGCCACCTCTGATTTGTATTTCATAAAGAAAATCCAGCAGAATCTTGTATAATCGTCAATGAAAATAACATAGTAGAGGCTACCTTTTAAGGAGGGTGTTCTTTGAGGTCCTGCAACATCTGTGTGAATAAGTTGCAGCCTTTGAGAAGCCCGCCATGATGCTTCAGGGAATTGCTTCCTGTTTTGCTTACCAAATTGACAAGCTTGACAACTTGGTAAATGATCAACTAGAGTTGGTAGCCCTATTGTCATATCATCCTTCTTCAACAGCAACAATGCTTGTAGATGACAATGGCCAAGTCTTTTGTGCCAAATTTCAGTTACACTTGCTCCGGTGGAATAAGCCAATTGCTCCTTCTTAGTTGGATCGAAAGGAAAACTCCTTCCTCTCATCCTCACCCTGAAAATTTCACGTCCAGCCACGTCACTGATTTGAAAGTGTTGATCTTCGAAGTAAATTCTGAATCCTTTTCAAGTAGTTGTCCTACACTTAGCAAGTTTTGATCAAGGTCAGGTACATAAAGAACTTCTGAAATGCTCTTTGTGCTTGTGTTTGTCTTGATAGCTATGGTTCCTTTTCCTTTGGCCGGAAGATGCTCACTATTTCCTATCCTAACTTTGAAAATTTCAGTGGGCTTCAACTCCTTGAATAGGCTCTTGTCATGAGTCATGTGGTTACTGCAACCACTATCAATTAACCAAGAATCCGTTGAGCTCTTACTTGAGAAGCATGTTGCAACAAAAAGTTGATCCTCTTCTTCTTAATCAACAACTTGAGCATTTGCTTCCTGTTGCGGGGCCTTATTTTTGCAAATCACGGCGTCATGTCTGAGTTGATTGCATTTCTTGCATTTAGCATCAGGTCTCCTTCAACATTTGAATGACGGATGACCTTTTCTTTCATAGTGGTGGCAAGGGGGTAGTTTTTCTTCATACTTCCTCTCTTACTTTTACTGTTGGTTGATGTTTCTCCTTCATTCGATGCTTGATTCTTCTTCTTCTTATTTATTTTGTTTTTATCATCAACATGGTGCTTAGCAGCAAGAGCCCCTTCTATTGTAACATCCTGTCTCATGAGCCTTCTTTGCTCTTGAGCTTTCAGGGAACTGAACAACTCTGCCAAACTAATTTTTGACAAATCCTTAGTATTTTCTAAGGTCGTAATTGTTGCTTCATACCTTTTAGGCACTGTTACAAGAATCTTCTCAACAATTCTTGAATCTGCGAGTGTAGATCCTAGTAGCCTCACTTTATTTGCAATATTCAGAAGTCTATCTGAGTACTCCTTAACTGATTCAGATTCCTTCATCTTTTGCAATTCAAACTCCCTAATTAAGTTTAAAACTTGCATACCTTTTATTCTCTCATCTCCAACATACTCTTCCGTGAGATAATCCCATACTTCTTTAGCAGTTTTCAGAGACATTATCCGTGTAAAAACTGTTGGCGATACAGCAGCAAATAAACATGTTTTGGCCTTCGATTTCTTTGTCTTCTTTTCCTTGTGTGCTTTGATCTGAGCCATGGTGGGATTATTTGGTAGGACTGGAATTTCATAATCCTCTTCCACAGCTTCCCAGAGATTCAAAGCATCCAAATATGTCTCCATTCGTACTGCCCAGGTCTGATAGTTATCTCCATCAAAGATCGGCGGAGCAATTGGTGAGAAACTCACTTCAGCATCCATAACTTCTCCAACTTGACCACAGATCCCTTAAGATGAAAGCTCTGATACCAATTGTTAGATTTAAAGCACAAATGACAGCAAAACACGATGAAAACAGTGTCTACTTTTAAACACAACAAGAAGCCGGGAGAATATGAAGAACTAAAATTAAGAAGATGACTTAGAGAAACTAACATACAAAAGAGTTCAGTTAATTCTGTAGAAAGACAGGTTCTTAAAAACATATCCTTTAAAAAGAAAACTGAAATAGATCATGACCCTACTTTTAAGTCATGGAACTGACCATGATAACTAACTCCTAATAAAACTGAAAATACAAACTGCAGGAAAATAATATAAATATTGCAGTCCTAAAGCAACTAGTTAACAGTTTGTCCAAGTTTATTCCTCTGCTTTTGACTATGGTGTAAAATTATCTTCCGTTATACTTCAGGTTGGTGTTCCGTAAGGGTCAAGAAAGTTGCTAACGACAAGAATATAACATGCTCAAAGTACAGTAGAAGGTAAATTTAAGAAAATTCGTATAGTAGAGGAGTAGATTTTTGATCATTTTATCCAAGATATATCTAATGTTTTGTATTGAAGAATTAACCGACATACTCGTCCACCCAACCACTTAAACAAAAATCGTGGACAGATGTATACTATATATGCAGTGGCGAAGTCAGAAATTTCCACAAGTTAAGAGTGTTCAAATTTGAAAGAAGTGAAAAAAATATCTCGATAAAGAGTGTTCAGTTTATGTTATACACACTTCTAAAACCTACTCACTTTGTTCCAATTTATGTAAACCTGTTTGACTGGGCACGAAATTTAATAAAAATTAAAGACTTTTGAAATTTGTGGTCCTAAACAAGTCAAAATGAGGTCCAGAGTATTTGTATAGTTGTAAAAGCTTCTCATTAAGGATAAAATTGAAAGTTTAAGCTAAATTGTTTCCAAATTTAGAAAAGGGTCATTCTTTTAGGAACAGATCAAAAAGAAAATAGGTTCAGATAAACTGGAATGGAGGGAGTAGTATTTATCTATTTACACAGTCTAATTTTTCGACGAAGGGGTCAATTGACCACCCTTCGAATAGTGTAGCTTTGCCCCTTTATATATATATAATTCATTGTATAATCTGAGTATAATCGTGTATAATCAATATACCTGTTAGAAAAAATAAATAATGAGTCTACTGGCTATTTATGTAAAGATCACGTAAACTTACTTTGTGAAAAAGAGAGAACAGTGACTGAAAACCAGAGCATGGATCCAATAAGCTGAGGAAGAGAACCACTGAATTCAGGATTGTTATTTACGTATTCATTTAACCAGATGACAACCCCTGTAGACATGCTCATCACAGCCAGCAGAATCCACAACTTCAACTTGAATGCCTTTATAACAATAAAATGAGGCTTTTTGAGTATTGGTCTTTCAGTCACAATCATGACCAGTCCAGAGTCAATATAGGGTTGTGAAAATTCTGCATACTCGTAGCGATCAGCCATTATTTCTGTATCACCTACTGCTGCATCCAGATTCTATTTCATGAACTCGTAAGTATTTGAAGATGTTAAAACACAGAATCACTAGCAACAATGAGCTCTAAGCAGCAGACTTTACTATTTAAAAAAGGACAGTTTGGTGCACTAAGCTCCCGCTGTGTGCGGGGTATGAGGAAGGACCGGACCATAAAAGTCTATTATACGTTTGGTCTATTTATACCCTTGCTATTAACAAATAGTCTCGTATTTATTCATGACCCTAACTTATCTCCCTGAAGTATTACGGATGGTAATCTTAAACCACAATCAAAAGCAGATGGTTAAAATTTTGACCTGTTTCCCTTGAAGTATTTTGACATGTGGAGACCACTCAGTTCATGCTGGAATTTCGTTAAAGTCAAGAACAAATATGAGACAATTTGCACACGACAAGGGTACCAGTGACACTAAAGTATTAGGAAGAGTAAAATTAAGATATTTCATATAGTGGAGGGATAAATGTGAACCTTTTTCAAGATTTGAAAATTTGGACCGAAATTCATTGTGAAATGCTAAGCATTGAGCTAGCATTTGGATATAATTTTAGTTAGAACTTGAAAAAAGAGTTTTTGAAAAATAATTTTTGGAAGTTAAGTTGAGTTTGGACATGTATTTTATTTAAAAAAAAACTTAAGTTTTGCGAGTGGAAGAAAAATTTCACTCAAAGACTGCCCTAAACTAGTTTTATAAAACTTGGAAAACAAAATGAAATTTTTTTGAACATGAACAAACAGCGTGAGAAAAAATATATCCAAAATCTATGGTCAAACACGTGTTAAAAGTTGAAGCAGTGGATAAATTCAAGAGTCATATGTATATATAACATACCTTGTTAGAAACTCCTACCACCATTTCATCATAAGTACCATAAAAGGGAACAAGCACATAGGGCAAATAGTAAGGAAGTTGCCTCACAACTGCTTCAAAAACATGAACTGAAAATCCACCAATTATAGTCTCATTCCTCTCTTGGTTAAAATCCACTGTCACAAACTGATTAAATGCACCTTTTGCAGGTACACCAATCTTGAGTGGTTTTTCTAGGCCACCTATAGTCCATCCTTTTGGAACAGTTTGCTTACCACCTGGCCACAAAATTGACTCCAAATCCCCTCCTAAACCATTTCCAATTTTCAACTTCACCCCATTGTATTCAACAAGGTCATTAAAAAAACCAAACTCTGGTGACCAAAATGACACTTCTCTATAACTTTTGCCAATCACATTAATGATCTTAAATATTGGCTTTTGGAATATTACACCATCCTTGAAACCAACTTTCCCACTTAAACCTTCAAAATCACTGGACAAAATGGTTTTCACCAGTTCACTTGATTTGCTTTTTGTTAACTTTTGCATTGCCTTAGCAGTTGCCCAAGTTGCATCATAAGCCTTAAGTGCATAAAAGCTAGGACTTGGAATTCCTTCTTCTTCAGGATATTCTGATCTGTACTTTCTCCTGAATTTGCCATTAAACTGTCTAAAAGACTCACTTTTGTCGTTAACATTTGACTTAAATCCAATTACACCTTGCATATTCAGTAAAACAGAAGGTTCAACAGAGTCAAGAAAACTTGCCATATTGTCTGAAATAATCCATACATAATCTTTCCCCATCATTTCCATTTCATTTGCCACCTCAAAAAGAACCAAACCAAAGTCTAAAGAACACTGCACCACCACAAAAACTTTAACATTCTTGGTTTTTAACTTCTCCAGCTCTTTCTGAATGAATGACCTGGAATTTGAGACAGAGAATAGAGGAGGAAAAGCCAAGTGATATTCAACAGAGGAGTCAACAACTTTAAGGGAATCTGAGAGGTGAGTGATAAGTCCAGAATCCATATTGGAGAAGCTGTTACTAATTTCATATAAAGCTATCAACTTTCGCCACTTGAAATGGCCAATTAATGCAGCAATGCATTGCATTTGGGGCTTAATATCGTCGCTCATTTGGACAAGTGAAGGTGGATCTTGCGGTAAATCTAGTTGAGGAGAATATGTGGCTGTTGGACTTAAAGAAATGATGGGGACGCCTTTGTATGATTCATCAAATTCAGAAAATAGAACAGCTTCTTGTTGTGTCAATGGTCCAAGGATGGCATGCACTTGCTTCTTGTTGACAAGATATGTTGCTGCAAAATTTTTAAGTTTAGTTCACCAAAGCTGCATTCAGGCGCGGATGTAGTGTGTTCACGACGGGTTCAATTCAAACCATAACTTCCGACATGGAGTATAAATTCATACGTTAAAATTATAAAATACTCCCTCTGTTTCAATTTACGGAAACTCATTTAATTAAGAAAAGAGAGGATACTTTTGAACTTGTGGCGTAAATGAGACACATATATTTTGTGTGACTATAAATCATTAAATAAAAGTAAGTCGTTTTCAAATAAGAAAATAGGTCATTCTTTTTGGCACGGACTAAAAAGGAAATAAATTCACATAAATTAAGATGGAGGGAGCAGTAGATATGAATTTATAACTTTAAAAAGATAGTGGGATCAATACTAAAATCTTAAAAGGTGAACTCATAGAGTTTAAATATTTAATCCGCCTCTGACCGCATTGGAAGTACTATACTGCGCCTCCGACTAGAGGCAAATCAAAAATTTAGAGTTACTGAATTCAGAATGATCATAGTTTATTTTTATGAGCATATAAAGATTTATGCATATTATTAATCTTTTTGGCAAATTTATATGGTATGAGATAAACACTAAAGTTGTGAGTTCAGTTTAATACTTTCCAAATTCAGCTTTACCTCCGCCCAAAGGCCAATATTTTGCATGGGAGGATCTATGAGATATAACGAGTAATATATTGTAGAAGTAGTTAGAGGATCTAATAACCAATCTAGTGATAGTCCAAACAGATTTTTTTTCTTTGATGTGAAAGGACAGCTAATCAGTATAAAAAAGTACTACTATGATTTTTGAGTATTTATAGTTTCTCGTAAACAAACACTACATCGTAATTTTAGCGTTAATTTTTTCGAGTTATTAGGAAAAGAATCACGAATGAATTGTTTTATAGGTGTATATATAGTGTATATTGCTCTTTATGTTTTTTGTTCATTAAAATAGTAAACAAAACGGGTAAGTTATATTTTGACACACGAAAGAAGAAAATTCAACACTCAATTGAAACTAATTAATAGAATATTTTTTCCTTAAAAAAATTAGGAAGAATGAACTTGGTTCTCAATTATATACAAATATTATTTTCCTATGTATGTGTATGTGAAAGTAAGAGAGAAAGAAAACAATGAAAAAGAGAAAAAAGGCAAAAATGAAGATAATTAAAGAGTAATTAGGAATTACCAATGGAAGCTGCAGTACTTGAGCTGCCATGGAAATAATAAGCAAAGTTAAAAACTAACTCTGAACATTTGGAATTTTGGCCATTAAATTCATGAACTGCCATTTCCATAGCTATCTTTTGCTCTTTACCCAACCTGGATATTGGATCAATGATTGCTCCTATTCTCCATATTATGTTACAATCATCATTTACTGAACCATTCTTGTTATTACCCAATGAAGCCATTTGATAAATCAATAAGAAATATACTAGCAAAGAGAAGACATGAGTAGTAGCAGTCCTCATTTTCGTATGGTTAGACTTTTGGTTGGCCGTTGCTGTGTCATATATGAAGGAGCTAAGAGAATTGGACCATGACTTTTTATTTTTCATTTATTATAACACATCCATAAATTTATTAGTACATGCAACTTCACATCAATATAGGTGTAAGATAACTTTGTCTACTTACGTTTATATTTTTAAAATAAATCACTTAACGTTTTGTTGTTTCGGTTGAGATCTGAGCCCTTATTTTCATAATTTTCACTCACGTCGTTGACCGTTGACTAAAACCTAAATGAACAAGGACTAAGACAAGGCGATAAAGTTGACTTTCAAGAAGAATCTTCCTTAGTACTTGTTCATACTGGTTAGAAAACAATAAGGTTGGTGTAAGAGGAAGTCATACTACAACCATAATATTGCAAGTTGAACTCAATAAATCCATAGTCAATGAGTTAATATAAACATAGAACTAGTCACTATTACATCAATGTAGCAAGCTGTACTCAACAATTCCCACCCATAATTAATTTGTTAATATAATTAACATCAACGCCACAACCTTTTCCTTACCCTAAAATACTTGTGAACCATATAAATTTTTTTGGAGTTGTGCATACTAATTTTTTTATATATCGTTTTACTTCTATCAAATATAATGTCATCAAAGGAATCCTAAAATATTTGTGTGCTCTTGAATTATATATCGTTACATGTGTGCTAAAAAAATCGGCGTCATCTTATTGTTTAGTGTACTTATAGCATTTCCATCTAGAAGATGAAAAGCACTAGACAAAATTCAAAATAAATCTCAGTACCCAAATTCTGGGAAGGATCTAGGACTATCAAATAGGGCACAAGAATGACATGCCCAACCTGTTTAAGATTGGGCTGGTTGTTGATCCGCTTATTTATTGAACTCAGACCATCTTGACTCCTTCTCTCTTAAAGTAGAGCTGATTTTTAGTCCAAATTGATCCATGAATAACTTTGCGAAAATACCTTTAAAATGATTTTTTCTTTGTGTGTGATATGCTATATATGACCATAACAAAATTTTAAAAAAAAGTCTTATTTAATAATTATACAATTCAAAAGAAAATATCACATATTAAGTAAAGCTTGATAAGAGTTGGGCGGTTTGGGCTTTAACTAAATTTTAGTTGATCTTGACCCGTCCAAAATTGATCCAACCCGCCTATTTGACACCCCTAGAAGGATCCATGAATCTCCGCATCAATAACTTCTAAACACATTCGTAGAAGTCTTTCTCCTTTTCTTTTTCCTGTTCGGGGTTGAAATTGAAAGTAAACACATTTCCTATAATTTCAACTTTAATTTGGTATCTTAAGTCACTAACTTCTAAGACATAGTTACAATAATTTGAAAAATGATTCGAATCTTTTTTGTTTGACGCGGTACCAAGCTCGAACTTTTGACCTAGTGGCGTGAAGAAGAATTTGTCAACCATTATGAACAAGGATGACCGGTTTCAGATAATCGGACTGCTATTATTTTGTAACGGATTAATGTCAATACATTTTGCGTTTATAATTTTGTGGCCAAAAACCGCTTGTACTTTCCCAGGAAGTTATGTTTACTTATTCGTTGTTTTTGACCTTTTTAACGAGAAATGAAATTAAATTAAATACTAGTATTTGTTGTTTCAACTTACAAAAGTTACAAAATATCCAATTTTAAGTAGTGTGTTACAATTTATAAAAAGGAAAGAAGCGAAAACTATTTTACAAACAAGTTCGAACTCTTTGAATGTATGAGTGTCACTTATAAATGTCAAACTTGTTTAACCATTACAAATTATGAGGGATTAGTTACTTAGTTGAGTGATGTCCTCATTGATTATACATCAATTTGGGCCACTACTAGTCCCGATAAGCGACTTTTGTCAAAATTAAAAACGATAAACAAGTTCAATAATATAGTAAAATATAGTTAAGTTTTTTTCTCTCTGTGCGTGCCTCGGCGTACTTTAATGTGCTTTGCTAACCTACGCCTCCGGCGATGGGAAGGAGGGGGAAGACCTAAGAAAAGCAATGCGAAGGTTCAGTTAGCAGAATTCATTGCATCGGCGAGTCGGAATGGGAATCAGACAAATCGACACCAGTTCAAGGAACCCTAATTCGTGAAAAAGGGGCGATTACCCCAAAATCAATGGAGATTCCAAGGACGGCCGCACCAGGTACAAGTAGGAATTTGAAATCACATTACACGACCAAGCAAGTTGAATTTCAACAGGCTGAGGTACTGAATTTGAACAATTTGGGGAACAAAAAGGCTCAAGGAGAAATACTGATGATACTAACATAGGGAAGCAATTGATTATAATTGAAGGAACCGCGGGCAGGAAAATCACAAATGAGGTGATAGGAGCGCAATTGCAATTGAATAAGATCTCTAAGGATAAGTGTGAAGACAGGGAAGGAAGTCAATATATAGACTGGAGGCTCAGGGGTTTAGGAACCCAAAACTACTGGTGGAATAAATGCTAATGAAGGCAAATTCCGGGCGAATTTGGTCGCTGGAAATACGTTTGGTGCTAGCGGGATGGGGCTTACCTATGTTGCACCAATGATTCAAAATGGTGAGAAAATTGTTGAATTCAATAAGCTAAAATTGAAAAGGAAACAGAGAAGTGGATGATGGCAGTTTTTTGTATGTAGTTGGAGATACACCGAGTATTAGAGCTATAGTGCGATTCATTGCCTCGTAATGGAACTTTGTGGCTAAACTAAAAGTGTATTACCATAATGACGGTTTCTTTGTGGTGAAATTCAGAAGTGTAGAAAATAAGTGCTATACTCAGGCCCTTGCACAATCAGTAGTAAACCACTAATTACCAAGGCTTGGACCCCTGTTTTCGATTTCAAAGAAGAGGTATTATAAATACTTTCCCTAAGGGTTATACTTCCTAACTTGCTACTGAATTGCTGGGGAATAGATTCACTAAGTCGTATAGGAAGTGGGCAGGGGAATCCAATCAATGCTGAGTGTACAACTAAAGTAGAGAGGATATCATATGCCAGAATTCTCGTGGAAATAGACATCACCAGGTCATTGCCTGCAAAAATAACAATTAAAAACCCAAATGACAGACAGTTCGAGCAAGCAAATTACCTATGATTGGAAGCCTGTGTATTGTAGCACCTGTTTATAATTGGGCCACAGTTGTCAAGCTAAGCCACCACAGCAAAAGTGATTAAGCCACATAAGCAGAAACAGGAATGAAAGCCAAGGGAACATGGCAACCAAGGATCCACAAAGGATGATGCACAAGTAACTATTGGGGATAGAGAACCAGAGACAAGTCATATTAGGCAAGTATAAATTTTTTTGCAAAATTACTAGCTGATAAGAATGAAGGGTGGCAGGCAGTTAGAGAAAAGTCTGCTACTAAGAATACCCAAGCAATTACAGAAAGAGTAGTAGCAGTGGGTAATGGCTTTACTGTACACAATGAAATACATCCAAACCAGATAAACAGTATGACTTGTAGGGTGGAAGGTGGACAATGTAGCCATGGGGGAGTCCTGGAGGATGGTTTGCCAGACAAACTATTCTAATGAAGTTGGTTAGTTGGAATTTTAGAGGCTTAAATAAAGCCTATAAGCAAAAGGAGATGCAGAGGTATATTAAGGAGCATAATATTAGTATAATGGCTATTATAGAGCATAGAGTACAACAGAAATATTCACACAAAATTGTGCAAAAAATAGCTCCTAAATGGGAATGGTGTGCAAATTATGATGGTGGAGGTAAAGGCAGAATATAGATTGTTTGGGATCCCAATGAAGTCAAACTTAGTATGCTTGGACATAAACCTCAGTATATTCATGGGGAGGCACTCATATATGCTACTAGACAAGATTTTACTTTCACATCTATATATGGACTGCATATAGTAAAGACAAGGAAATTTTTATGGGTGAATTTATTAAGCTGGAGTCAACATCAACTAGAGCCTTGGTTGTGTATGGGTGCCTAGAATGTTGTTCTATTAATGGATGATAGAATCAATAGTAGTCCAGCTCAGAAAAATGAAATCAAAGACTTCAATGAATTCTTGATAGCTACTGAGATGTTTGAAATGAGAACAATGGGAAGGAAATTCACATGGACTAACTCCAATGTGTTAACTAGAATAGACAGAGCGATAGTAAATGCAGAATGGGTAACTAACATGCCCCAACTAGATGTTGTGATTATGGATCCTTTCTTTTCAGATCACTCCCCATTGTATGTCAAATTTGGGGATAAGCCAAAGGCCTCAAAGCCCTTTAGATTCTTCAACTGTTTGGCAAAGCATAAGGACTTCCTACCAATAGTTGCAGGAGCTTGGAACAAATCTCAACAAGTGAAACATATGTCTGGAATCTGGAGAAAGCTGAAGGAAGTTAAGAAAGAACTAAAAATGCCGAGTACAACTGAATTTAAAGCAGTAGATGTGAGGTTAGGACTACTAGGAAAAAATTAAATGAGATGCAAGAACAGATGAGAACTACCAACTCACCTCCACAGAGCTTTGATGAGGAGAAAGAACTGAAGAAACAGCTAGAGAAATGGGTTAACATAGAGGAGAGCATAGATAAGCAGAAATCTAGAAACCAAAGGTTGAAATTGGGAGATTCTAACTCTGCTTTCTTCTTTGCCAGTATGAAGAATAAAATAAGTCAGAACAAAATTAGAAGCCCGGTGACCAATTCAGGAGAGATAATACAGACAATGGAAGCAATAGAAGAGGAAATAATGGGATTCTATAAAGAGTTACTGGGATCCTTTGCTGATGCTATACCAATTATACAATCAGACATTATAAAAGAAGAAAATGTGCTAGATAGAAGCCAACAGATGAAACTAATTGAGCCTATCACTATAGAGGAGGCTCACAATGCACTCAAATGGATTGATGATCTAAAGGCTCTAGGGTGTGATGATTTTAACTCAATGTTCTTTAAGAAATCCAGGTCAGGATATCACCAAGGCAGTACTTCAGTTCTTCAATACAGTTGAAATGTACCTGACTATCAATGTAAGTACTGTTACCTTGATACCAAAGGTACATCATCCTTCAACTATTAAAGAGTTCATGCCTATTTTCTGTTGCACAGTGTTGTATAAAATTATCTCCAAGATTTTGACTAACTGACTACAAGAGCTGATGGATCATTTAGTAGATAAAAGTCAACCAGGCTTTGTACCATGGAGAGTTATTACAGATAATATAACCCTAAGTCATGAGCTGGTGAAAGGGTATGGGAGGAAGGATATCTCACCTAGATGCATGATTAAATTGGACTTGCAGAAAGTTATGATTCCATCGAATGGTTTTTTTAGAGCAAGTCCTGGCTAGTCTGAATATACCAGAGAGGTTTATTAGATGGATAATGGCTTGTATTTGCACTGTATCCTACTCAATTTTTATAAATAAGAAACCTGTGGAACCATTTAAAGCTAGGAAAGACTTAAGACAAAGTGATCCATTGTCTCCATACATATTTGTCTTTGGTGTGGAATATCTTACTAGGTTGCTCAAGACCTTGAAGAATGATTATAACTTCAACTTTCATCCCAACTATGATAAGCTAAACATTATACAAATGGGGTTTGCAGATGACTTATTGTTATTCTGCATGGGATATACTTTACCTGTCCTAATGGTATACAATTGCTTCATGTAATTTTCTAAAACATCCGGGCTAAAAGCAAATGTGGCAAAGATTTCTATATACTCTGGGGGTGTACCACAAGACATATAACATGACATAATGCAAGCAGTTGGTTTTAGCAGGGGAGAATTGTCTTTCAAAAACATGGATGTTCCGCTAAGCACCAAGAGGATCTCTCTAACACAATGCCAACCACAGTTGGAGAAAATAATAGGAAGGATCACTTCCTGGACCTCAAATTACTTATTCTATGCAGGAAGACTTCGGTTGATCAAAACAATGTTGTTCCCCATCTAAACTTATTGGTCACAGATATTTATAATGCCTAAGAAGCTGGTAAAAAGGATAGAAATTATCTGTAGAACCTTTCTATGGACAGGGAGAGTAGAAGCATAAAAAAAAGCTTTAATATCATGGGAGAAAGTATGCTCCCCAAAAGTTGCTGGTGGAAATAATATACTTGATGTATATACTTGAAATAGGGCTGTAATTTGTAAAATGCTATGGAATCTTTGTAAGAAAAAGACAAATTATGGGTCCAGTGGGTTCACCTGTATTATGGGAAGAAGCAAGTAGTGTGGAAAAACACTCCAAATACTACATCATGGATGGTCCAAAAGATCATTAAAGGCAAGGGATATATAGAAGCAGCAGGAATGAATATGCAAGAAATGGCCTCTTAAAGTTATTTCTATGCGGAGAGTTTCAAAAAGTAACTTGGAAGAAATTGACGTGCAACAACTTAGGGACTCAAAAATGGATTTTTGTATTGAATCTGGCTATACAAAATAGGCTTCTTACAAGGGACAGGCTCCATGCGCGGGGATAACAGATATATTAAACTATCCTATGTGTAATGACTCAGATGAAAATATGGATCACTTGATGTTTAGGTGTGGAGTAGCTGAAAGCATACGGAGTAAGCTGCTCACCTGGAAAGGCATAACAAGGCCTGTGATAGAGTGGCAGAGGGAGATACGATGGGCAATAGACAATGCAAAAAGAAACAATGCACATGCACCACTATACAGGTTGACATTGGCATGTGTTGTTCATCACATATGGAAGAAACGAAACATGAGAGTATTCCAAGGGCAACAAAAGACACCAGGAATGTTAGACAGATTGTACAAGAGGTTGTCAGCAGGGGATCAAGACAGAGCAAGTAGGTGAAGAAAGTAGCATCAATGAATTTTTATCCTTAGTCTTTACTACAGATGTTAACTTATTAAAGTTGTATGAGGTTGGGGTTGTCCAGACTCAGTTTTTTTGACATTGTACATATTGATATGGGTAAATAAAATCATTTAATTACCAAAAAAAAATGATAAACAATTTATTTTGAAAATAAAATTTAATCTTACCTAACTGTATTTTTTCTAAAAATATTTCCATATCGTATAACTGAGTGATTTTTCAAACTCAACTGTAGAACCCAAAATTTGGATAAGAGTACTCGTAGCTAAAAAATTGAAGTAAAAATAGTATGTGCTAACTAGTTTTCGGACTCGTCATTCAAAAATAGTCAGCATTTGCAAAATCATTGAAAAATAATCACTATTTTGCTGCAACACGGAAAGTTCCAGCATAATATACTGGAGATCGGTGCATATGTGTATGAACTTCCAGCATATTATGCTTGAACTCCAACACGCGGAAAGTTCTAACATAATATATTGAAGATTGGAGCACGTGTGTATGAACTTCCAGCATATTATGTTGGACCGGTGTATTATACTGGATTTCCAATATATTATATTGGAGTTCCAATATGTTATACTACAGTATTTTCTGGATTTTAAATAATGTTTTCTTTCAGATTTATTTTTACATAAAAAAGGGCTAAATTTTAATTACTTTTAAAATTATGACTATTTTTAAAGGACCATTTACAAATTTAGCTATTTTTGAATTTCTCCCAAATTGAGAAGTAGGTTTGAGTAGACGAGTCGAATTAGGATCCACTCAATAAGTCTCAAACTTATTTTGGCATGTTTAGACCCACCCGATTCTAACACCCGATATCCGAATATCCATAACACGGCCCGCCCAATTAAAGCGCTAAAGCCGTAAGCTTGCTGTTTTACACTTATCTTCTTCGGCGAATGGTAAAGCAGTAGCAACTCGAGCTCTGCACTGTAATTTGCCACGAGAAGATAATCTCCTTCACCCACCCTGACTTTTCAGCTACTTCTGAAGTATATCCAATTCTTTAACCTGTTGCTAAAATGTTGAATACTTAAGTAAAACAATAAATCCAAAAAAGTCGTTTTTCAAATTTCATACCAGGAAAAAATATGGCTTCAATTTGCACTTCACATCACCCAAATTTTCACTTCCTATGCAGAAACAACCCTAATTCAAACCCTAACCCTAGCTCAATCTCTCATCATCACCTACTACTTGCTCCATCTTCTCTCTCTTTCTCCCGTTTGCGGTTGTGCCATTGCGCGGCGGTGAAGACCGGTTCTGAAAGCGGCGGGATTCGGAGCGATAACACGGAGCTGTTGCGGAAGCCGGTGATTTCGACGGGGTTGGAGTCGTCGTCAGCCAGCGAGGAGTTGGTGAAGGAGGAGGAGGAGGAGGAGGAGTCTGATGATGACGTTGAGAAGAAGAATGGAGAGGAACAAAATTGGGTCGATTGGGAGGACCAGATTTTGGAGGATACTGTGCCGCTTGTTGGTTTTGTTAGAATGATTCTTCATTCTGGAAAGTAAGGCTCTCAGTTTTACTTATCTTTTGCAGACTTTGCTAATGTTAGACTCGTTTGCTTATTCATATGCTTTGCCTATGTGCTTTTATCTTGAAAATGGGATACATGTGAATTTTCAATGTACACTTTGAGGATATATGTACATTTTCAATAGTCTGCCAGATCTTTTCTTATAGCTTTGCAGATATTTTATGTTCAATCACTTCACAATCTCTGTTGGTCAAGTTGTTATTTTGGCATCCTCTTTGTTTAGTAGCTATAAAAAAAGAGCAGCCCGGTGCTCTAAGCTCCCGCTATGCATTGTGTAGTAGTAGCTATAAGAAATTTTATTAGAAAGCTACTACTTTCTTATAGCAGTAGATGTAGTCAACACAGCAGATACTACTTTCTTATAGCAGTAGAAGTAGTCAACACAGCAGATACTACTTTCTTATAGCAGTAGAAGTAGTCAACACAGCAAATACTGCCTTATATAGAAGCCTGGGCAGTTTATTCCCTTATAAGTTAAAGCTCCATTTCGATACAAAAAGAAAGCATTTGGTGAATGGTTACATTTTGTTGATGAATAGTGTCATGGATGAAGTGAGCCTTTGAACTGCTTAATCTAGTCACCACTTTGTTTTGTTGTTATCACAGAAACCAAGAAAAAAATATCTTGGGTAGTGGATTATGATTTGCCGTCAATCTGTTTTCGCCCCCTCTTCCTTTATTTTGAATGGAGTTGTTTCTGAGTTGTTGGCAGATATTAGAAATAAGATAGTCATCAAGAGATGCATATTTTACAAAAATGTACTTACCTCAGTGATATGTCCGGTATGCCAATGAAATACGAAATATTGCAGAGGCATAGTTTTCTACCTCCGGACCCTATATATTCATCTATTCTTACAATTAGGTGATTGTTCAAGCCCCACCTCAATGTTGATATCATTTCATCTGTTCAATCTACAACTTGCAGATATGCAGTTGGTGATAGGTTAAGTCCTGATCATCAGAGAACTATTCTACAAAGGTTGCTTCCATATCATCCAGAATGTGAAGAGAAGATTGGCTCTGGAGTTGACTACATTACTGTATGCCATCGTCCTCTTTTCTTCATTTACGTATCCACCTGCATTGTTATTTCATATGGCATCTATCTGTCTTCTCTTTTAGGGTCTGTTTTTTGGTGTACTTACTTTCTCAGTGAGTACAGCTAATGATTTTTTGTGTACTCTCTAATATTTGCTTGTTGTGCGGAAATGCTCGTATGTTGTGTGGCTTGCATCTTCCTGAAGATATTTTTAGCTTTTATAAGCAATCTAGTGATACTTTTGATGCGTGAAACTTCATATTGAAATGTACTGTAAAAGCTTTTTCTTATTTGTCCCTTGGTTGCTCTCTCTCTCTCTCTCCATACACAAATGCTGATTCTTGACAGAATGACTCGATAACTTCACTTCATGCCCTTGAAATTAGTGTGGCAATCTCAACAGGAGATAAAATGATTCTTATTTGAGGTGAAGAATTGGGAAATGATTTCCTATATTAAACACTGTTCATAACATGGTAAAATGTTGTACCAAATATTTCAGGTTATATTGCAACCATTATATCTTGCCCTTAGGTAGAACTTTCTGTGTGATGGGTAACCTGTGAAACTTTTTAATCTGTTAGCCATGAACTTCATTTACTTCTTGAGTTTGTTCATGTCTGCGGAATATTGTAGCTTGATTTCGGTTCATGGAAGGTCAGCACTGCTGTTTTCTTGATTGAATGATAATTGAGCTCCACTAAACTGCCTTTTAGGATTATTACTGTACTCTGTTAGTCTGTTTTATCATTTGAGGTTAAGGAGGACCTAGAGTGAACCATATTGTTATACGTACACAGGCAGAGAATGATGTCAGGGTATCAGAAGGTAGCAAAAATTGGAGGAAAAACCAATCCGCCAATAGGAATGGACATCTATCCTCTTCTTAGGGACGAAGCAGTATCAAATTCAATCCATAGGTGGATAGTCCCCAACTATTTTATGGTATGGGGTGCCTGTGATATCATTAATGGTGCTGAAAGGGATGATTCTGTTGTGAGCAAATGGAGCTACAGATGGCGAACAAAAGCACTGAGGGAAGTAAACACAAAGGGAAATTGTGGAGTCTCAATGGCAATAATATTTCAGGGAAATCCAATGTAAATTTTTCACGGTGAAGGATGTTCAAGCAGATTACCCACTGTCACGACCCGAATTACCCTCCGAACGGTCTCGTGACGGCACCTAGTCTCTACGACTAGGTAAGCCTAAAATTTGCGGAAGGCAAAACAATAATAGAAACAGTAAAGAAGAAGCAATACTATAAAATTTTAGCCGCTCGGCATTTACAGCTTTTACTTTTCCAAAACCCGGAACCTCACAAAGTCACAAAGTCACAAACTCTGAACTACTGTAGCTCTATACAAAGAAATAAGAAAAATGTATCTATATATCTCCTATATCTATACTAAAGTAGGAAGGGGACTCGTGAGATCCTGCGAATGCGGCAGAATTACCTCGCGGTCTCCTAAGCAGCTGCTAAGATGCGCCTAGCCACTCTACTGTGTACTGGTACCTGGATCTGCACATGGGTAAAACATGCGGAGGAAAGGGCGTGAGTACTCCACATTTGGTACTCCGTAAGTGCCAAGCCTAACCCCAGTCAAGTAGTGACGAGGTCAGGTTGAGGCTCTACTGAGTTTTAAAACAAGTCAATTATAAATTTAAAACAATGAAATATAGATAAGCAATGATAAACAGGATTAATGTAAACTGGGAGAATTAATAACTGAAAGAGAGCCCTCGGCTCAGCACATCATATATCTCAACTGTAAATATGCAATGCAGTGCAAGGGGAAAGCTCTCGGATCTCAGTCCGTAGTCCCAATTTAAATATGCTATGCAGTACAGGGGGAAAGCTCCCGGATCTCCGTCCGTAGTCCCAATTTAAATATGCATTCCAGTACAGGGAGAAAGCTCCCGGATCTCAGTCCGTAGTCCCAATTTAAATATGAAATGCAGTACAGGGGGAAAGCTCCCAGATCTCTGTCCGTAGTCCCAATTGAAATATGCAATGCAGAAGTATGTCGGATACGGCTTAATTAAACAGTTCAAGAAAAGCAACAGGCAAGAATAAAGTAAAACTACCTAAGCATGGTGCAACTAGTAGAAAATAAGAGGAAATCAAGTAAGGACGGGTAGGCATGCTTATTTTTAAGCTAACTATTCAGTTAAGATAGGAAATAGTAATATAGGAATGAAAATGAGTGATTGCATGGAAGGAAAAATGAAATTTTAGCAACAATGACCCGTGTACGCATTCGTCACCTCACGTACACGGCGTCCACGTAACAAAATCAGTATAAAAATGCCTAAGGGAAAGTCCCCAACATAGAGTTAGGCAAGCCACTTACCTTGACTGCGCTAATCAACGCAATACCACGCTCTTGCCACGAGTATTCGACTCCGGGTAGCCCAAATCTATTCAATTCGATTGCATAATGTAAATATCACTTCAAGGAAACAAAATAGCTAATTATTTCTAAGCTAATACGCGAAATTAGGAAATTCGCCCAAAAAGTCCCCCGGGCCACGCCTCGGAATCGGGTAAAAATCATATTTTCCGGACACTCATTCACTCACGAGTCTAACCATATAAGAATCTCTCAAATCGGAGGTCAAACACCCAATCAAAACTCAATAATTTGGTCTATAAAACTCATCCCATTTTTCCCATTTTCTATCCAAAATTTTCGAAATTAAAGGTTGGATTTAAGATTGGAATCATGGAAATTGATCTATAATGGATAGAAATCACTTACCCAAGTTACCCAGGTGCAAAAGTCTCCAAGAATCGCCTCTCCCGAGTTCTCAAATTCGAAAATGGTGAAAATAACATAAACCTTGGACTTGGGTCTTTAAAAGACTGCCCAGGCATTTCTTCTATGCCATCGCGTACAATGAGTCGCGATCGCGGAGAGTAATCTCACACGCGCCCAGAATTCCTCTTACGCGAACGCATCTATATGCCTGGATCGCGGACCTTCACGACCCAGAGCTACGCGATCGCGGTTGGGGCCACGCGACCTCGTAGAACAAATATTGAAACTCCCCCAGACCAAGAATACTCTATGCGAACGCGGTCCAGGTCATGCGATCGCGAAGACCAAGATTCTAACACACTGCGATCGCGGACCTCTTCTTGCGATCGCAGAGAACAAATCACAGGACCTCTCACATCTACCTTAAGCGATTGCGGGTGAACCCTTGCGATCGCAAAGAGTAAAATACTGCCGTAGAAAAACCAGAAAACCAGCTAAGGCTATTAGGCCAAAAATGCCCGTTTGAACACCGGAAACACATCCGAGGCCCCCGGGACCTCAACCAAAACTACCAACCAACTCTAATACCTCATTCAAACTTGGTCGAGCCTTAAAAACACATCTCATAACATCAAAATCATCAAATATGCATAGATTCAAGCCTAAGAACTTATGAAATTTGTAGAATTCACATTCGATGCCGAAACACGTCTAAACTCATCCGAATGACCTCAAATTTTGCACACAGGTCATAAATGACATTACGGACCTGCTGTCGCTTTCGGAATTCCATTCCGAGTCCGATATCAAAATTTCACCTATCAGCCGAAATTCTAACTTTCGCCAATTCAAGCCTAAATCCACAACCGACCTTCAAAACACATTCCGACCACGCTCCTAACCCCGAAATCACCCAACGGAGCTAACGGAGTCGACGGAATTCCATTCCGGATCCGTCTTCACTCAACTCTAGCTACGGCCTGATTTCAAAGGCTAAAATCCACATTTAAGGACTATGTGTCCAAAATCACTCCGAATTTCATCACTCAACGCTCCGCCAAGTTCCAATAACATAAATAGACATGGGAGAAGCGTTTATTAGGGGATCGAGGTGCTAACTCTCAAAACGACCGACCGGGTCGTTACACCCACTGAGAAGAGTCCAGTGAAGACAGAAACATGAGAAGCAACAGTGATGTATCTCACTAGTAAACATGATATGGGATGGTGGATTGGGCTTCATTTTGACAAATGGTTTATGAATCAAATTATGCAGATGACTAATGGGATTTTTAAACCTATCAGGGAAGCTGGGAAAAATAATGAATCTGATTTAGAGGGGAATAAACTGAGGAAATTTGGGATTTTTTGGGAATATCTTGGTGACCACAATAAGAAGGCAAAAGCATTATCAATGCGTGGTGAAAAAAGTTGATTAGAGGAAAGCAGCAAAAAGAGCAAGACACTCTTGGACAAACCAAATACAAAATAGGGAAGAGAAGGCAAGCAAATCATTTGTTAGTTATGGAAAACAAGATATTAGCTATAAGGTTTTACAGTGTACGTAAGGGTTCCTGTGAAGGGTCGGTCGTGGGAATTATCTCATTTTCGGAAGCGCATGTCAGTAACATGTAATCCCTTTGTTTGGTCATGGACTCGTGTTATTTTAAGAAAAATAATTATGAATTATTTGCTTGCTATTTGCAGTAATTAAATTGTGCTATTAGGTTTCTACAATTTTAAGCATGCATGTCAGAGAGAGTGCGTGAATAATTCTCTTATGCAACTTTCTTAACATCGTATATCACTTGGTTTTTCTTGACAGGTAGGGTACCATCCTGATTTTGAAAGCTCAAGGTGTTTATTTATTGTTCGGAAGGATGGTGAATTGGTTGACTTCTCATACTGGAAATGCATAAAGGGGTTAATCAGAAAAAACTATCCACTCTACGCTGACAGCTTTATTCTCAGGCATTTTCGGAGGCGTAGACGTAATGATTGAATGTATCATTTTGAACTCGTAGCTACCCTGAATTTCATGCAACAACAATTCTTTTACTTTTGCCGAGCACATTATGCTGAAGTTTCAATCAAAGAGTTGAAGGTTATAAGTTCGTGTTTATTGGAAGCTTACTGGAATATACACTCCATATAATTGCCGTTCCAACTACTTTATCTACAAATCTACACTGTAGAATGTAAGTTACTCAGTGATCAACAATGTATTCAACTTAGTGAAAGTTTCTTTAGATGGCCAGGTCTCTTACTGTTGCAAAAGAAGCATTTTATCACATGATAATTTTTGAAGTAAAAGGTTGCATTTCCAGCCTTCAGTATTGTGTCCTTTTCTTTATTCTGTTTCTCTTCTTTTTCTCCATTCTCTTCCCTTGATTTCTTTGTTTTATTTTGTGGTTGTATTTTGGGACTATTGCTGATTTCTCAGTTGTTGCGGACTTGCGGTTGATTGGTAAATTCAAGTCTAATAAAGAAAATTTGCCTTCTCATTTCTAAGTAAATTGCAGTTCAGTTCAGACTGTGATGGCTTTTAAGAGTGTTTTCTATAAGCTAAAGGAGCTCCAGTGTAGATTTCGTGTTATGTTAGTTACTACTTTCTGGAAATGAAAGCATTAGTAACATCCCTATGGACCTGAGCTCCAGAATACAACAAATTGGAAATCTTTGAAAAATCTGCTATGTCATATACATGAGATGGCTCTGTAGGCATTGTAAAATTTATAGAATTCAAATTTAATAAAAGTTTTGGATTATATTTAAATATATTAGTCCAAATAAATTATGGGCTAATATAATTAGATTAATTACTATAAAAATTGCGCGAGGCACCCTATTTGGGCGCCCCCATTTAACCTATATCCGCTTTTTTAAAAACTTTTAACTTGTATCCACTTTTTAAATAACTTCAGCTCCCCTTTCCCTCGCTGAGCTGAAGTTCACCAGTTAAGCTGAAGTTCGTCAGTTATAAAGACAAAACTTCAGCATATGGGGCTAAAGTTCCCCAGTTATAAAGACAAAACTTCAGCTCTAGAGCTGAAGTTTTCCCGTTACGAAGTTCCCAAATTATAAAGACCACCTAGGTCTCTACAATCCAATTTAAAGAAACTAACGAAAACTCATTCCATTTACAATATAGGGAGACAACAGCTTTGATCGAGAGAAGAAAAAATATACCATAACACGTGAACGAGCACGATGCCTAACTAGTAACTTTTCCATCTGAGAGATTGAAGTTATAGTTTTTGGTGGCATCATACATCTCATCTTCTTTTTGACTGGACTCCCATTACTTGATACAGTAATATCCGTTTGAACCAACGAATGGTTTTCATTATTTGGGAGAACTTGAGTTAAATCTCCTGTCGAAGACTTGTTACGAGCAGTATGATTGTAGTTGCTTTCATTTAATCCTAAGGTAAACAATGGCAAGGGATCTAGATGGTTTGAATTAGTCACAGAAGACAAGTTAATCACACTCGTAGTTTTAGTATCAATTTGCATGCTACTTCTATTTGCATCTAATTCAGAGTCTGCTGAAAGTTCACCATTTGGTTTAACAACTTGCTCTAAAGAGAGGTCCTCTCTCTACAAAAGACAAAACCGAGGAACTTTAGCTCCGTATGTTGAAGTTGTTGTCATTATAACTTGGAAACTTCAGCCCCGTATGCTGAAGTTCCCCATTTACAAAGGACAAAACTTCAGCTCTAGAGCTGAAGTTCCCCAGTGTAACTGGGGGAACTTCAACCCGTATGCTGAAGTTTTTGTCTTTGTAAGTGGGGAACTTCAGCCCCGTATGCTGAAGTTCCCCATTTATAAAGACAAAAACTAGAGCTGAAGTTCTTCCCCACTTACAAAGACAAAAGCTTCAGCTCTAGAGCTGAAGTTCCCCATTTACTAGAGCTGAAGAGTTCGCAAGCTACTTCAGGCCCGTCTACTAGAATGCTGAAGTTTTGCGTGATTGTCTTTGTTACTTCAGCCCCGCATGCTGAAGTTACGCGCAAAAGCGGGTACGGATGTAATTTTTTTTATAAAGCGGGTATAAGTTAAAACGTGGCACAAAAAGTGGGTACGGATGCAAAAGCCCCTTAATTACTTAAGTCTAATAAATATTGACTGGGCTAGCCCATTTAATTGAACTAAAGTGATGAGCCCACTTCATTCAGCTCAAGATGTCATCTTCTTAGAGGCTCAGTTTGGTGTCACGTGCCAAATGATGTGGCACGTCAAGTCAATCGGAAGAGCCAATAGGATCATGTCACGTGTCAAGATGGCAAGGCATTCCAAGTCACATTCAAAGGCTAATGAAATCGTGACAAGTGTCAAAATGACAAGTCATGCCAAGTCACATAAAAAAGGCCAATGAAACCGCGTTACGTGTGCAAGTGACATGTTCTGGCTAATCAAACGTGGCCTTGCCACACTTCAATTTGATTGGTCGGAAAGAGTTTGTTCTTACATAACTCTTCCCTTTCACAACTATAAATAGGGGTCTTCATAAATCAGAAAAGGGACCAGAAGTTATAACAAGAAGCAAGAGAGAGCTCGTGGATCAAACGCAGCAAATTTCTATACAAGTTTCAAGTTTCAAGCAATCATGTTCAAGCTCAAGAACGAAGAACAAATCAAGGTCAAGTTCAAGCAATCAAGCTCAAGCTCGAGAACAAGATCATCGTTCGTGGCAACAATTACATATTCAAGATCAAGCTCGAATGCCCTTGAATTTATTTACTATTGGAAAGATGAATCAGATGATTTATCGAGATTGTACACTCATATTATTTGAAATCAAATACTACGATTGTTGTGATATTTTTTGGTGTTGATTATATTTTTCGGCTCAAATTTATTGTCTATGAGTTCTGCACCAAAGTTAAATCATGAATTAGAATTTATAGATCAGTCGATCAACAATTGACTTACTACTAGTAGTAAATTATGGATGCGATGATAACACTATCATTTCGTACCAGGGGTCCCAAAACTATGCCCTCGTTGCTCGTCTAAAAACTCTGGTAGGAATAAAGTAATTCCGGGTAGCACTTTAGGGAGTGATTTATAATCACTAACAACAAATTCAATGTTATTTTACAAGTTCGAAGAAAGTAATATGTATGCAGATTTTACTCTTACCTCGAGAGGATAGAGAGACTGTTTTCAATAGACTGTCAGCTCAAGAAAAGACGAAAAAAAGTAATAACAAGCAGTAACACCAAAAAGTAAGAAAACCAAAACGAAAAAATATCAAATAGTCATAAAATCTAAGAATGCAGGTGCAATCTAATGGTTAATAATGCGGGGGAAAATATGAAAGAACAGAATTTTAGTCACATAAATACAAAAAAACAATAGGTGATTTCTTCACGAGTTGTGTTAATTTTGGTATATAGTCTATAGAATTACCTTAACCTGAAAGTATAATTATATGGTACGTACATGTCTACATGTAACTGATGTGACATAACAAATATTTATGAAATAATTGAGGTGCGCATGTTTATCTGAACATCACTGTTATAAAAAATAAAAAATGAAGTCATTGGAGATACTTTTTTATGCTCTATAGATTTACATTTTGTCCCCTTTGCCTTGTATTAATTTGACATAATCAATTCTCAGATAAAAAGTGGGTGTTGCATGAGTGACCACTATTCTTGAAAGGACATGTTGGATTTAGACACGTAGTTGGTTCTTATGTGATTTCCTAGGCACTTGAGCACTAAAGTTAAAGATATTTTTGTTTAATTAATCACTTGTGTCATTTTAATTTGCGTAATTCAACTCTCTCTCTCACATTTTCTAGAATTTTAGATAATTTGATAATGTGTCAAAACACTATTCGTCTATAAAAACAAATCCTATCTAGAGTAACCTCTTTGCTCCCAAACATAAACAGTGTCCTTGCGAAGGAAATTACACTTGGCACTATAGGAGGCAATATAAATTAATCCTCTGTTTTTAGTGTGATTTTGAATGTATCTAGCTTAGAATAATGGCAAAAGGTGTTCACTAGAAACTATTTTTGACCAAATTTTCTTTCAAACAAATTATAAAACAAAAAAAAAAAAAAAAAGAGGAATTTGACTCTTTTACGGCAAATACTTTTTGATAGGGTTTTGACAAATGGCTTTATCTATAGGAGGCTCTGGAGAGGATATTATTTAATTTGATTGACTGCAATTAATTTTTTTTTTTAAATATCTTTTGGTTTGACAAAAGTACAAAACAAGGAAGAGATCTTTTTTAATCTTTGACACATCCCTTACTAGAAACAAATAAGTATTTTGATTAAATTGCCTTTGCATATTTACTAACTTAATACATTGGGATATATAAATAAGGGTAAATTTAAAAAGATAAAATTAGTTTAGTTTTGATTAGGTAAAAAAAATACTTATTTTAAACCAAAATAAAAAAGTCAAAACGTTATTTATTATGGACCAGGGGAGTCTATATTGAACAGGTAAATTTGGGAGAAATTCAAAAATAGCCAGATTTATAAGTGGTCATTCAAAAATAGGCATAGTTTCAAAAGTAATCGAAATTTAGCCACTTTTTATGTAAAGATAAATCTGAACGAAAACATTGTTTAAAATCTGAAAAATACTCTAGCATAATATACTAGAGTTCCAGTATATTATATGGAGTTCCAGCATAAGTATACTGGAACTCCAGTATAATATACTGGACTCCCAGTATAATATACCAGTCTAGCATAATATGCTGGAAGTTCATACACAGGTGCTCCAATATCTAGTATATTATGTTGGAACTTTCCTTGGAGTTCCAGCATAACATGCTGGAAGATCATACACAGATACACCGATCTCCAGTATATTATACTGGAACTTTTCGTGTCGCAGCAAAATAGTGGCTATTTTTCAATGACTTTGCAAACGCTGACTATTTTTGAATGACCAGTCCGAAAACTGGCTAACTCGTGCTATTTTTACGGTAAATTTTTGAAGTTGTGCAAATCGAGATGTTTTTAACTCTCACGGGAACACACTCATACATACACGCATAAGTGGAGACATGATTTCCGATAAAGGTTCAAAAAGAAAAAGTTAAAAAATTCAAAAAAACTGTGGCCAATAGACATTGAACTAATAACTTATAAAGATTTTGAACCCTCTTGATCACTAAGTTATGCTTTTGGATTGTATTAAGGGGATTCAAACTATAATATATAAAGATACAAAACAAATTTTGCCTTATAAGTATATTGTAATTTTTCAGCGAAGGGAGTATGGGTGAGTCCCATCAGCCCCCTCTAAATCCGTCACGCTCTTTCCATCTCTCTTGGAGAGAAACAACGGGGAAGATCAATTATCCAACAAAATAGAAGGTAAATTATATGTTCGGTATAGTTTTATGCAACAAACACAAAAAGAAGAATTATTTAAATAGTCGTTTATCCAACTGTTTAAATTAAAAATAACTAATAAATATTTAATATATATATATAATATATATATATATATATATATATTTAATGTATAATTTATATATATCGATTAAAAAATTAAATAGTAATTCTTATAGATTATTTGTGTAAAGATACCAATCAAGTATGAGGTATATCTTTACTTGTCATGTCATATGTAGATATAACTGCCATTTTGTCACTTAACGACATTGTCACAGAAGTAAACTGAACTTTTGGGACTGTGTATACAAGTGACCACAAACGTATAATATGGTTCTTCCTCCCACTCACTTGGGAAATTAATGAAAACGATTGATGGGCTTAGAAAACAGTTGCCTGGTTTTCTTAGAGAAATAACAACCGAGTGACACATGTAATTATGCTAGCCTCCATTGTTCTCAAAATGGTCTTAGTGCTATAAATTAATAATAATAACATGGCATAAGGAAATCCACAAAAGGGATATAATTAAAATTTTGTCTTTTTCTAACAATTGTTGATACTTCATTGGTTGTATAATTAGATCATTGGTGTTACACCCCATGTTTTCGTATACGTCGTAAGACAATTAATGAGCTTAAAAATGAGATCATTTTTGAAAGTATATAAAGTAAGTTAATCATGCTACCTTGGAGGTTATAAATATTTAAAATCATGTATAATAAGTACCAAGAGGGTTGGAAGCTTAGAAGCAAAACGGATTAAAGAAAATAAGTTTCATCTAAAGTAGGCAAGTTTGGAATGTTATAACATGTACTTTTGGGGTGAGATTAGGGTGCTTAACATGATAAGAAGGTTGTATTATGAGTTAATTTATTCGTATGATAGTCATGTAATTTTGAAGTCAAACGAGCTGTGGAACAAAAGTTGGCAAAGGTCATTACAAGTTACATCATAAGGTGCTGAAAAATAGGTCATATGTAGATGAGCATTTCTCCCAATATACTTGGAATTAAAGGATGATCCACATACCAAATTGAAGATCTACGAATCTACTTTCTAACGCATTAAATCTTTCATCAATACGACATTGGAGTAGAGAGATATTCGCATTTTGTGAGATTGCGCAAACTGGTAAATGACAAGTAGGTGCATCACCTACTTGCTTAAATGAAGGGACAAAATAAATCCCCAAAAAGGGGCAGATAAGTCGGCCAAGGGCCCCTTTATATGGGATGATTATCTCACATTTTCAACATAATCTCATGAGAAAAATGCTGCAACTCCTCCCCCAAAAATCCCACACAAACCCTAGGTGATTTCGGATGATACAAAGCGATTCTAGTACCAAAAAACCCTGACAACTTGCTAATTTCCCGTCCTCCTTCTTGTAGCTGCATTGGAAGATTGATTTTGGATGAAGAGGGACTGGTTTTCATGGGTTCTACTTATTCCAAGGTAATTTAATGCCTCTATTTCCCTTCTCTAAGCTTCAACAAGTTGTAGCTCGATTGTAAAGACTAGAACTTGTGAATTTCGAAAGAGTAGTATGTTGTTTTTTGTGGAATCAATGTTGGCTGGTTATGAACATAATTTTATGTTGAACTCATGGTTGTTTTATATGATAAGAGGCTTGAGTATATATTATTGGTTGTGTTTCTCAATTTGAAAGAAAAGACAAGTCAGAAACGTGTTTTAGTAATCATAAAAATAAGTTTTGCGTTGCTGAAATTGTGGGACTGTTGAGGTCGTTTTGAAGTTGTATTGTGGCTGAAAATTAGTAGGGATAATTGAATATGTGGCGGTTAATATCGTTGATAAATTTTGGAATGAAGAAGGGGTTTCAAACTATAGTTGTTTAGTCATAAATCGAGCTTTCTGCTCAAAATGGTTATTGAAGTAATCATAGAGCTTATTGTGAACGGTATTGTTGTTGTTTGGGTTGTTTGGTGACTTTTAGTAACTTACGGGATGTAATAAAAATAGGAGAGGTGCTGTCTGTTTTCTTTTAGAATATTGGTTTTGAAATATGAGAGTTCCTTATGCATTGCATTCATTTATCCACATACATTGACCCATGATCAGATAGTATTATATATGCGTATATTATATGTATATGGGGTATGAAGAAAGGTTACGTCTCTATATATGCACCGCCACCTGATCAAGTGGTATACGTTGATGATTTCGCCCACAGAGGTCGAGATGATATGATGGAATGCCTCAAAGGCTTGATGATGTTATGTACGCATATACCTATGCATGATATGACATTTATACGCATATGCATGACATTATAAGTGTTTCATGATTCACAGAGCTATTCAGACTTACAAGTTGAGTTCTTTACTCTATGTTTCTTTCATGTCTTTTATATACTGCTTTCATGCCTTACATACTCGGTACTTTATTTGTAATGACATCCCTTTTGCCTGGGGACATTGCGTTTCAGGCCCACAGGTCCTGATAGACAGGTTGATAATCCTCCTAGTAGGCTATCAGCTCAGCGGAAGGTGCTGGTGCACTCCAGTTGCTCCGGAGTTGCCTATTTGGTCAGTATGATTTCGGCATGTATTGATTGGTATGGCGGGGCCCTGTCCCGAACTTTATCACGTTTATATACTCTTAGAGGCTTGTATATGGATACTTATATGGCCTTGTCGGCCTATGTTTTGAGTGTACAGATGATCTTGTCGGTCTTATAGGCCCGTATGTCACATGTATAAGTTTCTATATCATGTTGGTTTGCCCTATGTATAGCATTCTCTTATGTTTTATTCTGGTTATCTCATGACGGACCTTGTGGCCCATTTACCCATGATAGTATGATAAGAAGAAACCGTTACGCTGGTACTCGGTTGAGTTAGGCATCGGGTGCTCGTCGTGGCCCATCTGTTTGAGTCGTGACAAAAGTGGTATCAGAGTAGTTCTATCCTAGGGAGTCTACAAGCTGTGCCTAGTAAAGTCTTGTTTATGGGTGTGTTGTGCACCACACTTCTTACTCTAGATTGTGTGATAGAGATCAGTTTTAAGAGATCAAACTCCTAAATTCTATTTTATTCGTAAAATAATGATACCTACATCCAGAAAGATAGTTGGTAAGAGATTGAATGTGGATGTGGAAGAGTTCAGTAAGAGGAACTCGATTTTTCATCATGTTTATGATGAGTAAATATGAGTTCTTCAGAAGATCATGTGTGTACTAAGACGTGTAAGCTTCTTGATAAGGAGTCATAAGGCATGAATACCTATTCACCCATATGGTAAAAAGTAATAAGAGAATCAGAAGGTAGATACAAGTTTCAACAAGTAAAAGAATCAAGGTGAAGAAGGGTACGTGGTACCCAATTAGTAAAGATTATGAATATTTACAATTCAGGCAGAGAAATATAAGCATTCTGATTTACTTTCAACAGTATCAGAGATATATACAATTGGCCACACCTATCTCAGTTATGCCTTGTGGGAGCTAACAGATATAGTTTAAGAGAAGAATAGGATATCAGTATCCAGTTGGGGTTAGAGTAACCCAAAATGGTGGATGGATTGTTATCATTAGCTAGCATTTCTGAAGGATAGTGTGAACGGTAATAGATCTCCTTGTGAGACACCCAGATGGTGCACTCTAGAATAGTACAGTCAGATATGAATACTAAAATGTTCAGAAATGTCAGATGATATGCAGTAGAATCCTAAAAGGGAAAAATATTTACCTTAGTATGACTCCTGCCGCTAGTAAAAAAGAAGAGAGAATATTAGGCATCCCGAAGAGACACTGAAATAAAGAAAGGGGAGATAAAAGTGAAAGAACGTTTGTTGAATTTTTCAGAATAAGGTGATAGACAGAAATATTAGTAGGAGAATAACAAGAGAGTAAATGAAGCATTATGAGTAATATGTGATAAATGTGTGATAACGGTAAATCAAAATATGACAGGATAACTGAATATATTGTCAAATGAAGGGAAAGACAAGAGGAGACATGCCTTGAAACAATAAAAGAGTATATGCCATAAAGTCATATCTTTATTTTGAGAAATGAGTTGGTGACTGCAACATGATTACCAGAAGGCTAAGTTAGACCCCCGGAGTAATAGATTAGTATGGTCTAGTAAAAACGATAAAATTGAAATGAATTAAGGACCGAAGAATTTGATAATAGTTGACATCGCAAGAATTGTACAGTTCGCGTTCCTGCAATAATAGAATGGACAACAGAAGAATAACCTTTAAAGATCACTTAGGAAGACGCTTCACTAAAAGCAAGCATTGTCAGTAGAGTTAAGCTTAATGGACTAAGTGTGCTATTTACACTAAGTGTCACTCTCATGCGTAAGAAATTGAATTATCCATGGTATAGAAGGGGTTACCGCAAGGCGAGTAAGGATCATTGAAAATATGGAAAGACGTTGAAGATGAAGAGCTAAAACTTTTGTGTGTATAACTTCAGAGCATTAAATGCTAGTACTCTCCTAAAGGGGGGGGAGGGGGTTGGTGTGATATGTAGGAATATTCATTTGGATCGGATAGCCGAAATCCAAACTGATCCATTCAATTGATTTCGGATTTCGGATTGGATCGGATTTCGGATTGTGTTTATTAAAATTTTGGATTTCGGATCGGATTCAGATTGGTATATTTTAATCCGATTCGATCCGAAATCCGAAATTATTAGGCAATGTATAAATACTACACTTTAATTTCGGATAGTCAGTACTTACTTTATATCTTCCTCCAAGTTATTACCTTTATAATTGCTAGATTTAGCTATATTGGCACCATAGTACTCTCATAATTGTATAAACATGAATTTTTCTTAATGCATTGCCTCTTTTACAAAGAAAATATACATTTTAGTTTGCAACTTTGAGGCATAATAAGATCCAAAATTTGATCCGATCCAAACTTTAAAATCCGAATTCGATCCGATATAATTCGGATCGGATTCGGATTACATTTTCTAGAATCCGAAATCCGAATCCGAAATGTGCTAAATCCGATCCGATCCGATCCGTGCACAGCCCTAGTGATATGGTATTAAGTAGGAGTTAAGTGGTTCGGCTAACTATGGAATGGCAAGGAAAGAATGGGATAAAAAGGCAAACTGGAAGAGATTGCATTTATTCAAATCCTACATATATGATACGACTCCATAACATTATGCAAGCACGACGTTGGGGAGAGGTAGTAAGGGTTCCATCACCAGATGTTATTGATAAATAAGTGTGAATGAACACTTGATACATAAGGATCCAATGCGGGAGTTAAGTTAAGACAAAGGAAATAACCCAAGAGAGATTATGCGAAGTATATATATGAGGATGGACTAACGAGTAGTTAGTAGTTAATTCAAGAAGAGTCTAGTATGGCTAGACAAGAGGACACAGGTAAATCTGCGAATCATGTAAGATAAACATAGTGAATCCCAACATAGGGAATTCAATCTCACAGATATGACATTGTGATCCTTGAGAAATATTCAAATAGGAGTTCGGGTAGTTAAAGGTACCGTATAAGTGTTACAAAAATAAAAAAGAGCGCCACTAGGGAGACATTTTGAATTTTAGTTCAGAAGCAACCCTACGAACACAAGGGCGCGGAGGTAAGTAACTAGGGATAATTATAGGCGAGCAAGAACATCAAAAATTCTGTCAGGTATATGACATAATAAGCTCGCAGCTTTACAATAGCCAGAGGGTCTGCCCTAAGTGCTATAATGAAAGACTAGTTGTCGAAATAAGGAAGAAGGCTTCAACCTAAACATAGTGACCTAAAGAGAAAATGGTTTTGTAACAACACTCTCACTACAATATTGTATACGCTTCATAAGAAAGTGGCACCTATTGTGGCTAATGAACGGGAAAAAAATTAAAAGTCATATTTGAGATCATAAGGGTTATAAGGAATTCTAGTATTTGTGGGCACTAACATAAGCCAAGTATCCATGTAGCAAGTGGCAGAACGACCAGGTAAAGTAATTGTTTATGTTTAAAGGCAATTAAGAAGGCATTAACGGAAATCTATAGTGCTACCAAGTTAAAGGAAGGTTGCGAGTAGTATGAATAGATATGTGTAGGTTGCAAGCTATAGTAGCATAGAGCGACAAGATTTAGGTAGATAGAAGTAAGGATAAGAAAAGATGAGTGAGAAGGTGACAATAATAGGTAAGGCCTCGAGATTAAGCCCATCAAAATAAGAGAGCTAAATGGTTTCCGTAAGTTATAGAAATCTCAATATAGCTTGAATAAACTCAGAGGATTTTAAGACTAGGAGCAATTAGAAGAGATGAAATGCTTCACTGGTACTAGAATAAGGGGGTAATGGTGATAGATAAGAGGATGAAGTTTAGGACTTTGATTGAGTAATGATCTTAAGAAAAGGAATTTAATGAATTTCCCGGGATTAGAATACCTCCATAAGATGAATCACGTTGGGATTCTATGAAATACGATTATTAAAGTATAGTATTGCCCCTAGGTGGATTAGGAATTCACTTCAGATGTTCCCTGATGAGACGTGAACCCTAGTGACAATGTATTACATAAGAGGTTTCAAGTTATTAGTGGTAGATGATGGATCAACATTAAGGTGAATCAATAATGGATGGATAAAGTCACAAAGTATGAGATGAGATTAGGTTGTCATTCTTAAGAAAGCATTAAAGGACTTAGATTTATATATATAGGATAAGAGTAACATGGAGTTAGGTAGCAGATAATAAACTAAAGTAAGAGTTATGTTATAGTATAACCTACCTAGATGTAGTAAAGCTATAAGCATAGAGAGCTAAGTTTATGAAAAAAGATATATCAATAGTCGTAAGTTCGACAAAGAACAGAGCAAAGAACTTCAATACACCTATAGATTCCAGAGGGACAGCTTGTCATAGTACTGCATATGTTCACAAAGTGAGGCCTAGAAATCGGCTAAAAGTTGTAGGAAAAGGAGAAAATATAGCATAGGTGCGGATACAAGGACAGAGTCATACATGTAGCATGACAGAAGGTAGCAACAGTTACGAGATTGGAAGAATTCCGACCATAGGTCGTGGTTAGAGAAAGAGGCCTAAAGGGGGGAATGCCCTGGCCTTTGTATTTATTCACAGAACAGTTGCCTATATGGAAAGGACAATATTAAAGTATACATAAGAGCTATAGGTTATGAAACTGATAAGCGCATCAGTAAATATTCGAGGATGAATGTTCCAAAGGGGGGAATGATGTTACACCCCATGTTTTCGTACGTAAGAATACGTCGTAAGACAATTAATGTAAGATCATAAATGAGATCATTTATGAAAGTATATGAAGTAAGTTAATTATGTTACCTTGAAAGTTACAAATATTTAATATCATGTATAACAAGTATCAAGAGGGTTGGAAAGCTTATAAGCTAAACAAATTAAATAAAATTTCATTGAAAGTAAGCAAGTTTGGAATGTTATAATATGTACTTTTTGAGTGAGACTAGGATGCTCAACATGATAAGGAGATTATGTTATGAGCTATTTTATTCTTATGATAGCCGTGTGTTAAGTTTTAAAGTCAAGCGAGTTGTGTAACAAAAGTTGGCAAAGGTCATCACAAGTTACATTCATAAGGTGCTGAAAAATAGGTCAAATGTAGCTGAGAATTTAGCCAAATATACTTGGAATTAAGGGATGATCCACATACCAAATTGAAAATCTATGAGTATATTTTCTGATGCATTAAAACGTTCATTAATACAACATTGGAGTAGAGAGACATTCATATTTTTGTGAGACTGCGCAGAATGGTAGATGACAAGTACGTGCATCACCTACTTGTTTAAATGAAGGGAAAAAATGAATCTCCAAAAATGGGAAGACAGGGCGGCCAACGGGACCTTTATATGGTATGATTTTATCACATTTTCAACATTGTCATGCCCCGGCCATGGGGAGCGCGACTAACGCTCAACCGAGATATCCTGGCCAAGCAAGCTTGTACAATACCTTTGACCCAACTCGCCCATGAATCAATAGAAGATACATTTATATCATTAATTAAATATTAAGAGGTCATGTGAATAACACCAGTTCACTTTCATTAGTTACGTCATTAACAAGTCTCCAAAACAATACAATATACATTCATAGTTAAAGTGGGACAGATGATACAATTACAACAAGATTAGTTCAACCTTCCCAAAACAGGATACAACCCACACTATATCTATGGAGCCTCTACCAGAAACAAAAGAGTGCTACGACAGTGCCGGCAACAAAGCCTCGGCTACCTCAAAACTCTATATACATGGAACAAGAGATACCAGACCCTGAAATGAAGTCGGGCTCACCAAGTCAGCTGAGGAGAGGGTGTGCTACTATCACTAATCCATACCACCTTCTATGGAACCACCTGCATCCATTAAATATGCAGCGCCCCCGCCGAAAGGGATGTTAGTACATATGGAATAGTACTAGTATATAAAGCTAAATACCCTCTCAATAGAATGAGTAACAGTAAATAGAGAATAAAACATGAAATCAATAAGAGACTCAAGCAGTATCAAGGTGTCAAGTTAGGGGAAAGGTAAATTTCAAGTAAGTTTCTGTAATTTAAGTTGGGAGATCTTTAGCACATATACACCACCATGTTTTAGAACGGAGTCCGATCTCAACTTGACCGGCTAAGCCGTCTTACCCCGCCATCAACGCAACATGGCATCCGATCTCAGCCCAACTGGCTAAGCCGTCTCACCAGAATGCTGCGTGGGTCGACATTACGTCACATCTCGCTAGCAATAATCTCATCCTATTTAAGGGCAAACATCTCAATACACCAATCTCATCACATTAACATATGGGTTTACCCCTCAATCACTCCTACACCGACACATGTAGTTTTGGAGTTAGGTTGTTCCAACCTATCCTTCCTTGGTGGCTAAACGATACTCCCAAGGCATTTGTTATAACACAAGGAATACATAATAAGAATCTTTGGAATACATATTGTATTCATATTTATTTTAACACTGGCTTATTTGGAATAATCAATTTATAATGAACATCACGGGACTTAAAAGGCCATTGTGGCGTTCAATTCTAAAAGAGGAGTTTAGCCAAGATATCTCGCTTTGAGCTTTCCTTAATTCACTACACAGTTCCGAAATTCTAGCAACTTTGATCTATTTAGAGATATAGAAAAATTGATACAAATTAGGATGGAGTTCATAGTTCCGGCTCACTTGAGCATTTTATCAAACACTAGGTGTGCATTAAGGTTTCAAGGTCTTCCTATGGTGGATTTTTTCATCCCACTACCCAAAGTTTACCTAAAAAAGCTCAACAATCCTCCCACTACCCTTGAAGGTACATGCACGTAAAATAAACAACTCCCACACCCAAGAATTTGCTTGGCTTGTTACCTATTTTCAGTTAAAATCATGAAATTGAAGGTTATGGAGTAGAACCTTACCTCTAGGATGAAGACCTGGTTGAATTCTTCTTGTGAATTCTTCAACTTTGAGCAAGCATTAATGAATGATGAGCTTAGGAACTTCCCCTCTCACTCTATGGAACTCCCTCTCTCTAGAAATATAAGTTTTAAAATTATAAAATGATCCCTACGGTTGTTTTATAAGAATGAGGTCGGGTTCAAAAATTAGAAAAAATTGAAGCCCTGATCAGATCTGCAGTCGCATAACGCTTTTGCAGTCCGCAAAATGGGCCGCATAATGGCCCTCCGGAACTGGGCACTTCTGCCCCACTCTGCGACTGATATGCGATTCGCAGATCTGTTCTGCGGACGCATAATGCGTCGCAGAACTTCACTCCGAAAATTTTCATGCTGGATCTTCGATGGGTTGTGAGGCCCGTGAAATGATTATGCAGCCGCATAATGGTCCAAGAATTTGCCCAGATTTCTACTTCATTCTGCGATAGATCTGCTATCCGCAAATCAGTTCTCCAACTGCAGAATAGACCGCGGAAACATCCCGGACTTGCAAAAAAAATTTCTTCAACTCTCCAACGCACTGTTCAACCCAAAAAGTTTGAACCGCAGCGAGCTTGTGAGGTCTACCCCGGCATCACGAAACTGTGGGTTTTAGGTGAGATTTTATGGGTCCTTACAAACATAATATCATGAGAAAAACATAGAAGAAAAACCCTCCAAATCCTCCCCTAAAAATCCCACACAAACCCTAGGTGATTTCGAGTGATACGAAGCGATTCTAGTACCGAAAAACCTGGACATCTTGCTAATTTTCCTTCCTCCTTCTTGTAGTTGCATTAGGGGACTGATTTTGGATGAAGAGGGACTAGGTTTCGTGGGTTATACTTATTTCAAGGTAAGTTTATGCCTCTCTTTCCCTTATCTAAGCTTTAACAAGTTGTAGCTCGATCGTAAAGACTAGAACTTGCGAGTTTCGAAAGAGTAGTGTGTTGTTTGTCATGGCATTATTGTTCGATGGTTGTGGACTTAATTTTAATTTGAACTCACGACTGTTTTATATGATAATATTCTTAATTATATATTTTTGGTTTTTTTTTCTCGATTTGAAAGAAAAGATGAGTCGGAAACGTGTTTTAGTAATCATAAAAATAAGTTTTGAGTTGCTGAAATTGTGGGATTGTTATGAGATCGTTTTGAAGTTGTATTATGGCTGAAAATTAGTACGGATAATTGAATGTGGAGGTTAATGTTGTTGATAAATTCTGAAAGGAAGAAGGGGTTTCAAATATATTGTTTAGTAAAAAACCGAGCTTTCCGCGCAAAATGATTGTTGAAGTAATCGGAGAGCTTATTGTGAAATGTATTATTGCTGTTTGGGTTGTATGGTGACTTTTAGTAACTTATGGGATGTATTAAAAATAAGGGAGGTGTAGTCCGTTTTCTTGTAGAATATTGGTTTTGAAATATGAGAGTTACAACACTTATATGATGCCGACGAAGTCGGTTTAATCATTGTAGATGTAAGAAGATCATATTGAGCTTTATTGACGATTGGAGAGAAGATTACAAAGGTATATTAAGGTTGTCCCTTATTTCCTTTGGCACGATCCATATGCTACAAACACACAACTTGCATAAATTATTCTATTCATAGATGTACTAGGGGTGCCTATGTTCTCTATTCCCCAGGTGTCCTGTTATTATATCGTTTGTTCATGGGTCTCAGATAATACATAAGTCGATGGAGTTTATTTCATCATATTTGTAACGACCCGACCGGTCATTTTATGTTATCGGACCCCATTTCCCCTAAATGAAACTTCCCATAGCGACTTATTGTGATTTATGACTTGCAGGGACGGGTGGTTCGGGATTCGGAAGCGTTTAGAGTGGTATAGGAACACTTGGTTCCTTAAGGTTGGCCATTAAGGCCAAGTTTGACTTCGGTCAACATCTTGAGTAAACGACCTCGGAATCGAATTTTGACGGTTTCAGTAGCTTCGTATGATGATTTCGGACTTGAGCGTATGTTCAGAATGGGTTTTGATGACCCGTGGTTGTTTCGGCGCCCAATATCGAAATTTGAGTTTCCTTAAGGTTGAAATTTGGTTTGGAACGTGTTCTTATGTTATCGAGGTCCGAACAGAATTCCGAGACCGGGAATAGTTTCATTATGTCATTTATGACTTGCCTGCAAAATTTGGTGTCATTCCGAGTAGTATAGGCCAGTTCGGCGCATTGTTAGCGAATTCAAGAAACTTAAAGTTCCTAAGTTTGGTTCTAGGGGTTTTGAGGTGTGATTTTAAGTTTTAGCATTGTTTCGGGTGTTACAAAGGCTCGAGCGAGTCCGTATTATGATTTGGGACTTGTTGGTATATTTGGATGGGGACTCGGGTGGGCCCAGGTGCCTCTCGGGCACCAAACGAGGCCAAAAACCAGCTGAAGCAGTTGCTGGTGCACTTGATCTGGTGTGACCGCAGGTGCGGTTGCCCAGTCGCAGGTGCGACCCCCAGGTGGTCTGCCTAGTTCTCGCAGGTGCGGGCCTTTCCCCGCAGGTGCGGACTCCTGCCAGCAGGTGCGAGCCCAGGCCCTTGTCCCATTTTCCGCAGGTGCGAGACCACATGTGCGGTCCTTGAGCCGCAGGTGCGGAACTACTGAAGTCAGTGTGTTCTTTTAAACACGGGAAATGTTCTTTTCTCCATTTTTCTTCCACCATTGTCGACTTAGGGAGCTTGGGAAAGGGCCAATCCACCTAGCTACTGAAAGGTAAGTGATTTCTACTCTAATATTAGTTTAATACATGAATCCCTAGGTAGATTAACCTCCTAATTAGTGAAAACTCAAGGGTTAGAGTAAAAACCTAGGGCTTTATGGAATTTGGGGGATTACCCACTAAACTAGCTATGAAATCATACAAAAATCATATATTAATGACCCTTAGGGTATGGGTAAGTGTTTCCTTCAAGAATTTCCGGAATCCGAGCATGTGGGCTCGGGGTGTATTTTTGGGATTTTTCAAAGTAGGTTGAAATAACTACTTAATTAGGTAAATTTCATACTTTTGAGCATAGATTAATTCATGTATATAATATTTGACTAGTTCCGACTCCTTGAGAGGCGAGTTTGGAAGTTCGGGCGCGTTCTTGACCCGGAAAGTAGGATTCTACACGAGGTGAGTCTCCTTTCTAACCTTGTAAGAGGGAATTGTCCCCATAGGTGATCATAAATATTGCATGTCCTTATTTGCGAGGGCTACACACACACGAAGTGACGAGAGTCCGTGCGTAGCTACTATTATGTTATGATGGGTAGTTCTAGGACTCACAAGCATGCTTTTATGTGCCTTACGTGTGTCCCTAAATATATTTGAGTTGCATAGTATCCTTGAATTTGGTGTGGAAGTATTAGAAAGCCATATTCAAAAATCATATTGCTTAATTTCTTGTTTTTACGTACAATCTCTGTAAAATCCCTAAATGCTGAAAAATTATGTGTATGTATGCGGCACCTGCGTCGCATGTATTATGCGTGAGCGGGATAGCCCTATTATTATGTCAACCCGTTGCATGTTCGATTCGCGAGCGGGGTAATAGATGCATCTATGGTTCGAGCCGTTCGACCCTCGGCAGTGCACATTTATTTCCGCGACGCTTCGGCGGTACGCTTTCGGCCGATTATGTGCTATATAATTTAAATGGAAGTTTGTTGAAATTGTATAAACTATTTCATGTGAAAAAGGGAATTTAGTACATTATATGCTAGTGAAATTTGACATGCAAAGGTAATTACAACTATACTTGATTATTTATGTCTTTGTGATTACTACGACTGTTATGCCTGCCTAGTTCTTATTAAATTATGTTATTTGGAAATGTTGACCCTAGTAGGTATCACGTCTACTTCTCGTCACTACTTCTTCGAGATTAGGGGGAATACTCACTAGGTACATATTTGTTTATGTACTCATGCTACGCTTCTGTACTTAAATGTACAGGCTCTGAGGCAGGTGCATCTGGGCATTTATCCGGAGCTCGTCCCTGATGTATACTTGGCGTGGACTTCTCGGTGAGCTGCTTTCCCTGACGTATCTCTCTGGCAGCACCTTGGAGTTCCTCTTTTCTTTTACTATGTATGTATTACTTTTCTTCAGACAGTAGGGCAAACTTGTATTTTATTTTGGATACCCATTTCTATTAGATGCCCGTAGACCTGTGGCGCCAGTTCCTGGCATGCCCACGTAGTGGATATTCTATTCTTTTGGGTTGTAACTATCAGTGGTGTTTACTATATTTATTGCTTACTTTTGGTCGTCTAAGTCACTAATTTACTTCGAATATATGCTTTGAAAGAAAAATCTCTTAAGTATGGTGAATTGTTTATAAATTAAAAAGGGATCACTAGTAACTTAAGGTTGGCTTGCCTGACATTGAAGTTGGGCGCCATCGCGACCTAAATTGGGATTTGGGTCGTGAAAATATTAACCGAAGGCATATTGATCTTATGATATTCCGAGAGATCTTATCGACTTATTCCCTTATGCATTGTATTCATTTATTCACATATATTGAACCATGATCAGATGGCGTTATATACGCGTATATTATATGTATATAGGGTATGGGAAAAGGTTACGACGCTATATACGCACCGCCACCTGATCAGGTGCTATACATTGATAATTTCGTCCATAGAGGTCGAGATGATATGATGGGATGCCCTCATAGGCTTGATGATGTTATGTTCGCATATATCTATGCATGATATGGAATTTATACGCATATGCATGACATTATAAGTGTTTCATGATTCACAGAGTTATTCAGACTTACAAGTTGAGTTCTTTACTCTATGTTTCTTTCATGTCTTTTATATACTGCTTTCATGCCTTACGTACTCGGTACTTTATTTGTACTGACGTTCTTTTTGCCTGGGGACGCTGCGTTTCATGCCCGCAGGTCCTGATACACAGGTTGATAGTCCTCCTAGTAAGCTATCAGCTCAGGGGAAGGTGTTGGTGCACTCCACTTGCTCCGAAGTTGCCTATTTGGTCAGTATGATTTGGACATGTATTGATTGGTATGTCGGGGCACTGTCCCAACCTTTATCACGTTTATATACTCTTAGAGGCTTGTAGACAGATGTCATGTATACAGATACTTGTATGACCTTGTCGGCCCATGTTTTGAGTGTACAAATGATATTGTCGGCCTTATAGGCCCGTATGTCACATGTATAAGTTTCTATATCATGTTGGGTTGCCCTATGTCTAGTATTTCCTTATGTTTTATTCTGGTTATCTCATGACGTCTCTTGTGGCCCATTTACCCATGATAGTATGATAAGAAGGATACGTTACATTGGTACTCAATTGAGTTAATCGGGTGCTCGTCGCGTCCCTTCGGTTTGGGTCGTGATAATTGGCCAAGATTTTCTTTATTATTTTTCTTCTTCTTCATTTACCTTTTTCAGCCAAGAAAATGGCTCAAAAAATGGAAATCAAAAGAATAAGGACATGAGTTCCAATTATAGAGCCACCAAATATTAAATTTGATATTGATGCTTGTACAATCTTCATCGATTTATATACTGTTCATTTTAAATCGAAGTAAATGTTTGCTCCTTTACTCATAATGTTTGAGTTAAAGCTTAGCTTAATTAAAAAATACATCTAATTGCCCTAATTCTACGTCTTTATATATGTCTCCTTCTAATTGGAAAACCAAATTAATTATTGGTTGCATGGCCTATTACGATGTACCAGATGGCAAAAATCACATATATATTTTTTGATCGGAGTGTTCCATTGCCTATTTCAAAGAGTTGCCTTTCTTGGATATATATTTTTGAAACAAATAATTCTTGGTGTAATTATCATATAAAATTAAAGCTTCGTCATATATGTAGTCTAGGTTTGAGGTGCCAAAAGAAATCAAAATGTTTGGATCTTCCTGTATGTTTTTACATTGTATTGGTATGTGTCAAGTGGAAGAAAGCACAGAGAAGGAAAAAGTGCAGAATCAGGGAAAGAGCAAAGAGAAATACATTCACATGAGACACTACATCTCTGGAAACAGGGATTTTCTTGATGAGCGGACTAAGGACTTTTACCCTTTTGTGTCATAGGTGTAACCCACAAAAATATGGGGTGTTTCTCTTGGTTCAAATTTGGTTTTGTGAGGCTTAGGAGTGGTAGGGAAACACAAACAATCAAAACTTCTAAGGCGAGAATAAGTAGGCACTCTTTTGTATAGGCATTCAAAAGGAGTTTTGTTTTTTAGATGACTAATATGTAGTCTATTGATAATATAGGTGGCAGTTAATATGCATTCTCCCCAATATCTGAGGGTAGTTTGGATTGGAACAAGAGTGCCCTGGAAGTTTCAAGGAGGTACTTATGTTTCATTTCTACCACTCCATTCTGTTGAGGTGTATAATGGCATGTTTTCTGATGAATAATTCCCTTGGAGTGAAAGAAATGAGTGGACTCAGTGTTAGTAAACTTTAGGCCATTGTCTGACCTAATACACTTAAATTTAGTTTGAAATTGGGTACTGACCATGGACACAAGAGCTTTGATGATCTGTAAAGCATTGCTCTTAGAGCTCAAAAGGTGTGTCCAGGTGCACCTACTACAGTCATCCACTAAGGTAATGAAGTATTTAAAGTTTTCATGGGTAGGTTCATGATAAGGTCCTCACAAGTCAACATGTAGGAGATCAAATGTGTTACTAGTGGAGTTGGTTTTCTGAGGGAAGGGTAGCATGGATTGTATGGCCATGGGGAAAATTGAACAAAGAAAGGGCTGTTTTGATAAAAAATGGACTGGATTTGATGATATCCCCCTTATCTTCACAAAAGTCACATGTCCTAGCCTATTATGCCATATAAGGTCCACATTGTTTGTATTAGGCAAAACACAATGTAAAGTAGAGCACTGAGTTTTATTACAATTGGGAGTATTTACAAGTGAACATGAATGAGTGTGAGTGTGAATGTGTGAATCATTGACAGGTGAGTGAATGTAAGAATGTAAACTATTTACATCACATGAAGTAGGCAAAATAGTTCAAGAATTCAAAGGAGCAGAATTTGAAACAGAAACTGAGTTCTTTAGAACACTGGAGCAGAGGAGATATAATCCATCTTTGATGTCACCAATCTTCAGAGGCCTCTTCATTGAAGTGACCTGCAGAAGACATGAAGAGTCAGTGAATGCAACTAAGCTTTTAAGCTATGAAATAAGGCAATGAATAGATATGAGATTATACTTGAATAAAGGCACATAAAGGACTCTATGTAATACTATCTGAGATGCAAGTGTTACAGTTCCAATTTCTATCACTTTCATTTGATAGCCATTTGGTAGGGTGATTAGCAAAGGATATGAAAGAGTTTTAGAGTGAGATAAGAAGGATTTGTTAAAGGTCATGTGGTTGGATGCTCCTAAATCTAAAATCCAGAGGTCAGCACTTGATGTAAAACATTTACATGATAGCAAACCAAAATCGATAGACAAGACAGAGGCAGAACACGTAAATATAACTGCAAAATTGGCATTTCCATTGGCTAAAGCCGGACTGGTGGTGTTCTCTCCTCCACCCCTAATGTGAAATTGTTGTAGTAGATTGAACAGTTGCCCATATTGTTCCTTAGTCAAATTGAGAGGGGAACTCATGTTGTTGTTGTCACTGTAGCCTTGAGAGTTCATCCCATCATCCTTAACTGATATGGATTCAACTGGTGCACCATGCACATTGGCAGAAATCCTCTTTCCCCCTTATTGAACCTGAGATTAAAGTTGTTGTTTTGAGGATAACCATGCAACTTAAAGCACTTATCTTTGGTTTGCCCTGGACGCTTGCAGTAGTCGTAGAATGGACGAGGCATGCTATTTAGGTGATTCCCAGTCAAATAGTTGGTTTTGAAGTTGTCATTTCTAGATGTATTGACATTCAAAGAAGTAGATTCCATTATAGGCAAGCTGATATTCCTAGAAGTATTAAGATTCATAGATGCAGATTCCATCATAAGCGAGTTATTTGGTCTGACTTCCCTCTATTTTTTCTCTTGGATCAGTAGGGGGAATGTTTGATCCATTGATGGTAATGGTTTCATATCAGAATACTACCTTGCACAACCGTATATACCTCATTAAGTCCCATAAAAAATTGAATCAGACGCATGTCTTGTTCGGCCTTATGCATAGACTCTTTGGCTCCACAGGTGCATTGGCAGCTACATTGAGATGTGGCACTCAAATTATTCAATTCTTCCCATAGACTTCTAATTTTTGTGTAATAACCTGTAACGTCGAGGACTCCTTGAGACAAATTGTTAATTTCCTTCTGAATTTGATATAGCTTGGTTCCATTGGTTTGGTCATAGCGATCCTCTAACTTTGTCCACAATTCTGCTGCATCATTTGCATATTCTACGCTACCTGCAATATCTTTAGCAAGAGAATTTAAGATCCACGAAGTAACCATGTCGTCACAACGCATCCACTGACGAAAAGATGGGGAATCTAGTTCTGGACGTTTGCACTCACCATTGATGAAGCCTAACTTGTTCTTCACTGAAAGGGCACGCAGAACACTTCTCCTCCAAGATCGATAACCGATACCGTTGAAAGGAGTCGTCACCAACATTGCACCAGGGTTGTCAGAAGGATGCATGTGAAAGGAACAATTTGGATCGAAGTTGGGCTCAGAAAAAAGGGCAGAAATAGGACTACCTGAGGCGATGCCGGAATCGTCAGTTTGATCGTGAATAGCCATGTGATAATTAACTTGGGAGAAGAGAAATGGTCAAAATTGAAAAATTAGGGAAAAATTGAAATTCTGGAGTTTGTAATGAAAATCACGATTCAACAGGAATCGAGAAGTAGGATCTGATAGAGCAAGGCTCTGATACCATGTCAAGTGGAAGAAAGCACGGAGAACTTCGAGCTCAAGCTTGAGCTCTCGTGGTGAGACTCAGAAGCTTCGAGAGAGAGAGAGAGAGAAGTCTGAGAGAACAATTTCTAGAAATGACTTGTGCAATCTATTAGTTCAGTAGTTGAGTACATATATACACATGTGGGGTTCTCCACTTATAACATGTAACAAACTAACTAATTGACAGTTAAGCTAAGCTAATCAGTAAGGGAAAACACATAAATATATATAGATCAATGGTATGCGTGCAAGTCTATTTTACATGCTGACCAGTATTAGTATTAGTCTCGTATATTTCATATTTTCTTATCCGCTAATTGGTTTTATTGTATGTGATTTCTTTTGCGGCGGTTATTTTATTATCTTACCTAGCTGTTGTTACTGCTTGTTATTTCTGTTTTTGTTTTAACATTTCCTTGAGCCGAGGATCTATCGGAAATAATATTTCTACCTTCACACGGTAAAGTTAAAGGCTGCGTACACACTACCCTCTCCAGACCTTCCCTTGTGAGATTACACTGGGTTTGTTTTTGTTGTTGTTCGTCATATTGACTGTCAATTGTGTTCAATAATATTTTATTTACTTTATTAAAAATTATCATCTCTAATAGCATATTTACTCAAACTAATTGAATTAATATAGAGATTTGATGGTATGCCATCTATATATTCAAAGTGCACTCTTTGTAAGAGTTTTTGGTTTTGCTCCTCCTTCACTTATCTGTTTTCATCTTAAGATCATTTAGTTTTTCAGTTTATTAAAGATTAATTATATACAAATATACTAATTCAAGAAAGTGAATACAGATTCTGAGTATCTGACCATATATAGATTACTCAAAGTAAAGGTGCCGTCTAGAGAGTGTCATGTCAGTATCTTGGTGTGATTGATTATAAAAATAATGCTTCTTTAACATTAATGGGAAACCACATCTAATCTAAGAGATTGACAAGGAAAAAAACATTTTTTTTTTTAGATAAGTTCTAGTTTAGGTAATGCTTATGTAAGTAAGCCCTCAAATGCTTGACTTAAAGTTTAACAAAAATAGATACAACTAAGCTTAATTTAATCTGGTCTTGTACTTTTAACATAAACCTTTAAATCATGTCTGTTTGGTAAGGAAAATGAGAAAATGTCTTCTTGTCTGGGTGAGTAGACACTTTTAGAATACTTATATTATGCTCTGCGGTGAAGCTAAGAATTTAGTCAAGGATATTTAAATTTGAAAGAAGTAAAAAAATATTCCGACAAAGGATGTTTAATATACGTTATATACTTTTAAAATGTAATATTTTATCTGTATGCATACACAATATAATTTTTTGACATTAACCACCCTTATAACCACGTGGCTTCGCCTATAAATTTGTGCTAGCATTAATTGAGTTTGTTCTTTGCTTAATTAGGTTACCCATTTTTGGACATCTGCCCAAGAATATTCTTTTACTATAACGAGTGTTTTATGTCATCATATGTCTTAGCACTTTAAGTTAAAAGTTTGCAAAGGCCAACACATGTCTATGTGTCTTGAACTTCACATGTCGTACTCAAGAAGAGATGAGTCTAGAGAAAATTCCAAATGATTGATTGGGTTAATTATCATGTCTAAAGAAAAGTTGTTGTCTTAACTTGAAAACAGATTTGTGCAGATATGATTAAAAGGTAGAGTTCAAACTCATTATATAATACAAGCGGATTTAAAGTTTGGTAACATAATGTTAGGCTATAATATTATCCGATTTGTGTCAAATTCGCATGATTTTTCTCCACGTAAAAGTTAAAACACTGACTATAAGCATTTGATGCAATAATTTAATTTGTATCGTCCATAATCTGATTTCCCTTAAGGTAGTTAGCATTGTTGCCAAGGACGGCCCGACGAATTTTGTGGCCTAAAGTCAAACTTTACGAGAGGCCTTAACTTTTTAATTTTTTGTCATTATTTATTTGAAGTCTATTTTTGTGGACTTTTCTTAAATACAAAGTTATTAATAATTTTCTTATAATCAATAACTCATATAATAAGTATTTCTCAATTGACAATATAGCTAATCCATTTAACCTTTTTTTTGTGACATTATTGTTCTTAGGTAAGATTTTATTAATTTTAATTTTGAAAACTTCTTTCTGCTGAAGCAACAGTAACATGAGTTATGAACATTATTTCATAAGCAATTTAAGCATTTGGAAAGAATTTGTTAAAGAAAGAAATCAATCTTTTTCACTTTACATAACTCCTTTTTAAATTTATACATAGTCTATTAGATTTAACAAAAAATAAGACCCCCATAAATATAATGTCTAAATCGATTGCTTTACTTGCTTTATGGAAGGGCCGCCCCTGGCTTACTGTTGCAGTAAGCATTTATATCTGATGTTGTTAAGCAGCTAAAGTAACATGGAAATCGTCTAGAATATCAATCAGAGAGTTCCAATTTCCATCACAAATGCTATGTAAAATATTTACCGTTCAATATAATTTCAACAATTCCAAAATGTTACTCATCGCACAATTGAGTTTTTAACTGACTTAATTATGTAAAATTTGTTATACTGTGAATAGATAAAAACAATTTTATCCATATATATTTCATCCATAGACATTCTACATAATGAAAATAACTTTGTTTATTGACTTCCTCAAAACTAGGGACTATAGCCATATATAGTAAGAATTACCATATTGAGAAAGAAGGCAAACAGCAACGTTAATAGTGTAAAAAGTTCTCTAAATTGTTTCGTACCTTTTATAGTGAAACAATAATAGGCTGTAAATATTTAAATAAGTTTGGTCAAAAACATCACAATACTCTTTTCTCCATGGACAATATTATGCGGAGATTACAATGAAGAGATTGCAATGCAGCACTAATGTTCACCAAACTACTCCCTCCGTTCACTTTTACTTGCCCATTTTCGCATATCAAGAGAAAAATAATTTATTTTTCGTATTTTACCCTTTGCATTAATTACTCATTTCAAATCCATTAAGATTTATACACCAATTAACAACTTGTTTGGATAGTTATTACACATCGTTTCATAATGTAGCGTATCGTATCGTATCGTATTGTACTGTATCGTTTGATGAATACAATATTTGTATAGAACGTATCGTTTGCGATTGTTTCATGATATCTTGCACCAGCAATATGAAGAATAAACTTGCAATATTATAAAAAAAACTTATGATATGGGGTAATAAAATAAAATAATTTAATAATAATGAATGGTGAGATGAGAGAAAAAGACAAGGTAACGACGCGACCACACCAAATCGATCGTGACATAAAGTAGCACATTTTGTCGTTACGTAACGACGAATTTAAGATACAATACAATACAATAAAATTTAAGTAATAATCAAAACAAATATCGTATTTAAAGTAACAATACGATACAATACAATAGGTAACAACCATCCAAACAAGGTATCATGGTAAATTATGTAATTTATTTATTATCTCTTAAGGGGTGTGAAAAGTCAATAGTGGACAAGTAAATGTGAACGGAAAGTTTTTTTTTTTTGGTTTCACTTTAAGTTATCCCGGTGTTTTGTCAGAAATAATAGTATCCACTTCATTGTAATCTCNATCCAAACAAGGTATCATGGTAAATTATGTAATTTATTTATTATCTCTTAAGGGGTGTGAAAAGTCAATAGTGGACAAGTAAATGTGAACGGAAAGTTTTTTTTTTTTGGTTTCACTTTAAGTTATCCCGGTGTTTTGTCAGAAATAATAGTATCCACTTCTCCAAAAAAAAAAAAACCAATCTAACACAGTATAAAATAATTCCGAATTTTATAGTAAAATTATTTTCCTAAAATGAGGTAATTAAACGACCCCTAAATATTCAATTATTCTTGGTAATAAAAGCACTTGAACTTCAATCAAGATCTCAACCACAGTAGCCAATAAGAAAGTGCCAAATTTAATGAAATCCATAAAGACACTTCCCTATTATAGTATTAACCAATCCCTAAACACCAATTGCCCTACATACAAGGGAAAAATGGTCATTACTGCAAACACTTTTGGGCGTGCGTCCCTATCCCATCCCACCTATCTGACAAAAAACAAACAAAATCATCTCAACCATTCATTTCCTTCTACGTGGACGGTTAATGATCAATCCACCTTGCTTTCCATTATTGGCCAAAAGTCACACCAACCTTCTCCTACTCCATCACTAATTGGCCCAAGTTTTATACCTTTTGGGCCCCACTAGCCCATTAATTTATTATCCGAACTATATATTTTGGGTTACCGGCCTTTGCTTTATTAAAAAGTCCTAGTGAGACACCTGGCACTTAAAAGAACCACTCGCAGCCAAAGAAGAAAGAAACGTCTACAAGTTTAGAAAGAAAAAAAATATATCCAGAAAAACAGAAAAAGGTAAACATGAAAACAAATTGTTTCTTGTTTTCCCATTTCAAAAAATTCTCAAAAAAATAAATCTTGTTATTATCAGCTACAATTAATGTGGTGCTTCCTTAAATATTTTCTATTTATGGATAAGTAGTCATTCATTAGCTTTCTTGGTTTCTTACCTTCAAAGTTTTCAGCTTTCTGGTTTTGAGCTTTGTCATTTTTGACTTGAGTTTGTACATTTGAAGTGGATATTTAAAGTTTATGCTTTTGTTGAATTGGTTGGTGTGGAGTTTGTACTTTGTATTCTGGGATTATTGGTGTGAACTGAAAGTGCAGCCAACTAAGTGGAAATGAAGTGAATTTCAAGTAGAATTCTGTTTTTAATGACTTCTCCGTTAGGGGGTTGGTGAAGTTTAGGTTCAGCTTGATTTGTATCTATTTCCAGGTATATTTGCTTTCAGTTTTATTATACACTTGCGTGAAACTGTGTGTATGTAGATATATGTACATTTGTGTGAGGGGTTGAACAGCATGTAGTGAAAAGGCTTAAAGGGAACTGAAATAATTTGTTGATCTGACATATAGTTTTTGTGATTCTTGAATAACAGAGTGAGTTTTGAAGTTTGATTGGAGACTATTATTTTTAGTGAAATGGGGAGTAATTTTAATTTCAAGAACTTTGGAAATGAGCCACCTGGTGAGGGTGGGAAGCAGCCTGGGAATTTTCAGTTGCCGCGGCAGCCATCTATCTATTCATTAACGTTCGATGAGTTTTTGAGCACGACGGGAGGGAGCGGAAAGGATTTTGGTTCAATGAATATGGATGAGTTGCTAAAGAATATATGGAATGCTGAGGAAAGTCAAACAATGGGAGGGTCTGGGATTAATGGGCAAGAAGTTGGTAGTGTTCAAAGTGGGCATTTGCAAAGGCAAGGATCTTTGACTTTACCTAGAACACTGAGTCATAAGACTGTTGATGAAGTTTGGAGGGATATGTCAAAGGAATATGGTGGTGGAAAAGATGGAAATAGTGTTGGGGTGCCAACAAATTTGCCTCAGAGGCAACAAACATTAGGGGAGATAACACTTGAGGAGTTCTTAGTTAGAGCTGGAGTTGTGAGGGAAGATGCACAGTTAGTCGCGAAATCGAATAATGTTGGAGGAATTTTTGCTGATTTGTCCTGTGCTGGAAATAATACAGGGCTTGGATTTGGGTATCAACATCAACAAACTAATAGGAACACAGGTGAAACTGGTATTCAGGCTGCTAATTTGCCACTGAATGTGAATGGGGTTAGATTGACACAACAACAGCTAAGGGCGCAGCAACTGCAACAACAACAGCAACAACCGCAACAACAACAACAACAACAGCCACATCAGCAACCCCTTTTCCCTAAGCAGCCTGCTTTGGCATATGCTGCCCCTATGGCTATACCAAATAGTGGTCAGTTGGGCAGTCCTGGAATGAGGGGAGGGATGGTTGGTATTTCTGATCCGGCGATCAATTCTAATTTCGTCCAAGGCACTGCTTTAACGGGTGGCGGAATAGGTATGGTTGGTTTAGGAGCCGGAGGTGTTACTGTTGCGACAACGTCTCCAGCTGTTTCATCAGATGGACTTGGGAAGAGCAATGGAGATACACCTTCTGTATCTCCACTTCCCTATGTCTTTAATGGTGGTATAAGAGGCCGAAAATACAGTACTGTGGAGAAGGTTGTTGAGAGGAGGCAGAGGAGAATGATAAAAAATAGAGAGTCAGCTGCCAGATCAAGAGCTAGAAAACAGGTAATATTCTGAATCTTACACATAGCCTATAGTTCAAATGTGTGCATACATTTATATAATATTCAAAGTATTATGAAGACCATCCTAGTCTGGTTTCTTGTATATCAGAAAATCCATGAATCTTCCTTATACAGTGTATAATCTTCATATAGTACACTTTCAGAACTTTGCTTAACCTGTTTCTCTAACCACATGCTTATATCATTATATGGTGCATTTAACTACATCCATTTGATGAGTAATGGTCTGCCTTATTATACTTGGACGTGCATCTTTTAGCTCTAAAAAGGATTGGATATTGTATGCAGCAGAATGTTAATGTATTGAGATTTAATATGACAAGATTTGAAAGGTTTAAAGATTCAGTTTAATAAAATGTAATGCAACGTGTGCTATACATAGCAACCAAAATATGTATGACTAACACTGCTTAAAGTTGTAACCTTTAAATAGCTCTGCCTACTGTGCTTTTGTCTTCCTAAATGTAGAAATGACCAAAAACTAGCACATCAAATTCCTTAAATTTCAAAGGATGCACATGCACTTAACAATTCCTCAATTTTTAATCTGATGAACACTCTTGTGGTCACTGATTACAAATTTTTACTCTTTTCTCTAGGCGTATACTATGGAGCTAGAAGCTGAAGTTGCAAAACTAAAAGAAGAAAACGAAGAACTTCAAAAGAAACAGGTGATCTTTATATGAAATCACATTGCAACTTTTGTCTGTCTCAATGGTTCACCCCTAACTAGATTGTTCTGTTGCAGGAAGAAATGTTGGAAATGCAGAAGAATCAGGTATATAAAGTTCTTCTTCCTCTTTCAAGTCAAACCCCTCGTGCTCTTTTCTTGTCTGCGCGATTTTGCCTTAATAAACATAGTCAGATAATTCAGCACACACTGATCGAAATTGTCCTAGTTTTAGCTGTAGAAGCTCGGAGATATTCGACCTCTATGATCACATTGTTTTCTTCTCGAATTGAGTTAGCATAGCCATTTTGGATCTAACAACTGAAGTTACTGCATTATTGTGATACAGGTTATGGAAATGATGAACCTTCAAAGGGGAGCTAAAAGGCGATGCTTAAGACGGACACAGACTGGTCCATGGTAAAAAAAAGGGGTTCAGAGATTAGCAATATTAGCCATATTTACAAACTTATAGTAGGTGTTTGTACATAAAGGGAATATGTGTCCACTTTAGATCAGAAGAGAGGAATTGTCTTTTTGCTGTAGCTTTTTCATTCTGTTAATTTCTTATTCTCCCTTGTTGGGCATTATATGCATAAATTAGAGCCAGGATGTAGGAACACCTAGTTGACAGCAGATACACATGAAAATACATAGTATATATATTATTTATTTAACATATATATCCTCTTGTAATGTGTTCTGTAGAAGTGACTTGGAATCCAGCCTACTGTTTTGACTGGCTGAGAAAGGAATTCAGATGTTGCAAAAATGTTTTTCTGCGGGGTGTTTTGGAGTGAAGAGTTTTCTGTGATTGCTAATTTGGACAAACATCTTTGTATAGTCTGAACACGACATTCTCAGGAAAAGAGAAAACATAAATTTTGAGGTGAAACTGCCATTGACTTAAGAAAAGAATTGTTTTTCCAGATAATTTTCAGCAAATTAACCAAAAACTTATGGGGTGGATGTGGGTGTTTGAAACCTCTCGCACGAACATAACCCAAAGGAAAAAAAGACTTTTGAAACATGTGCGAAAGCATAAGGGCAAAATCTTAGTGAATCATAATATTGGTGTGGCTATAAAAGCTTCTCAGGATAAAGTAGGTAAAATGAGAAGTTTAAAGTTAAATTGATTCTAAATATAGAAATGTATCATTCATTTTGGAACACGCTAATAAGGAAAGCGTATCATCTAAATTGAAACAGAAGGAGTAATTATTACTCCATATGCGTAATTTAAGATCAATTGCCATGGCAATTTGAGAAAGTTGCTTGAGTTGAAGATAGCTTCATGATTTTAGTCTGAATCGTGGAAGTTAAATGGCTTAGCTTATCAATGTCAGGCCGTCATATCGTACGAGAGCAATGCGCTGAAAATATTTTTATTTTTATTTTTATTTCTAAGGGTGGTCTGATATTTAGATACTTCAAGGGAATGCTTCTCATTTCAATTTCTTCCTTTCTAGCATATTTCGTGGTAATAGCCACATTTCAATCTTTTTATCTTTTTGTTTCCTACACAATGAGTAGGTTTTAAATATATTTTTCCAACACTAACAATGTGACCCAATAAGATAGTTGGTATTACAATTTTACATGCGTATTTAAACAATACCCTCGACGCTGATATTTAAGAGACATGCACAAACAGAGGATCCGCATTAACACCAATGAGTTGCCCTTCGCTTCAATGTAGCCTTTTTATATCATGTCTGCAGTCTGCACAAGTAAAAACATACTCTCTCCGTTCGATTTTATGTGAACTTATTTCCTTTTTGGTCCGTTCCAAAAAGAATGACCCATTTCTAAATTTGAAAATAATTTAACTTAAATTTCCAATTCTACCCTTAATAAGAAACTTTTATAACCACACAAATACTCCGGACCCCTTTCTGACATGTTTAGAACCACAAATTCTAAAAATCTTTATTTTTTCTTAAACTACGTGCCCAGTCAAACAGGTTCACATAAATTGAAACAAAGAGAGTAGTTGAAAAAACGCTTCACACGATGCAATAGTATAAAAAGATGCCGTCCAAACGGATATGCTATATCTATAACTTAATGGTTCTACAATTCCATAATTTGATCTGGAGAATATCTTAAACAATGTCACAACTTAAAACGTGCCAACAATACCATTTCAAATACCTCCCTCAACCGGTGATGCAGAACACCACCATGTTCTTTGACCAAATAAACAATCAGCCATTGTCTAACCAATTCTGGAGCAAGAGGAAGTGGCTATCATCATGCCCATCGTTTTGAAAAGATGGACAACAAATAGCATCCTAATGTCTTAAGAGTCATTACATTTTGACTAGGTATGTTGCAACGTGAATCTCGTTAGTACACGTTATAGCACGAAAGACAAATCACATGGATTTAAACAACCCAGCATTTGAGAAATAATAATACAAAATGTAACAACATTGGGATATTACCTAGTACGGATAGCCAGGGGTGCAAGAGCTGTCTTTCCATGAGATCATCTTCCTATGATCTCGACCTCTAAATGATCGAGCAACAAGCTGACCAGTCATAGGCTTGCACAAACCAACATCAATCACAGAAGTGCTCTTTCTCTTCTCAGAAGATGACTCCCCATCTTCAGCATAAAAGTCAAACAGCAAGGCAAGACAACGAACCTGATGAGCCAAGACTAAGTTTTCTTCATCTGCAGGTATAGCGTTTATCATGTGAGCATTGACCTGCAACAGATTAAATAGCAACTTCAGTTTAGGATTGACCAATAAAATTGTCGCAAACTGAGATCACACAATCTCAATTAGTGAACAAGTTCAGCTATGGTCTGAGGAATCCTCAAAACTACGGTGGGTTAATTAAGCAATAAACCTAGAGTCTCCTTTTCATCAAACATTAGCCACAAAGCTTTGCAGTTGAATTGCATTGCACTGCAGGCCTACCTTACATGGATTAAGAACACTCAACTTTTAGATATATGTAAAACACAAATACCCACCTTGACACAGTCCAGGCAAATAAAGAGTCCATGTAATTAACCACATGCAGCAAAACCAACCATTAAGTTTGTTACTGCTTACCTCTGCTTCCATGCTGCGAAGTTCATTGTACCACACAGAACTATCCACCTTGGAATAGTTCTCTGACTGTATTGCCTCATAAAGGCTCAATGTGAAAAGAGGAGGCCTAAGTGGATACTCCTTGCTGATTTTGATCTGCCATAAGAATTACCCAAATGTTGACCACTCATGAAGAGGAAATTTAAATTGAATTTGAGATGGAAAATGAAAAGGGTAAGATGTTAGACCTTGGATTCCAATTTCATTTCTCTTTCCTCGTTATCCATCTTTCTTGTCAGAACGAGACAATATTCCTGAACCTTGCAGTCCACCCATGACTTGTCACTGAACCCAGCAAGTCCAGGTATATTATCACTATCCTGCTCAACCTGCACAGTGTCATCCACTTCACTATCTGATTCCAGAATAAGATCTGCATCATCTCCGTATTTCTTAAAACTTGGTGACTTCCCCTTTATAATTGGAGAGCTGGCACTCTTTGAAATGAAAGCCAGCTTTGTGGACCGATCAAAATTGATTCTTTTATTTGGAGTGACATTAGTATCATTTATAGAAGTAACAGGAACTAAAGATGGAAGCTCCCCATCCTCCCTCGTGCTTTCTACCTCTTCTTTTGAAGAGGCAGATTTCCCGTCCACCACAACTTCTGTAGGAAGCTGAACTTGTTCTGTTTCTGCGACAGCCAATGTCGAAACCTGACTAGGAGATGGACAAAGAGGGACCCATGCATGCAAACTACAGCGAGGATCGAATGAGGCCCAAGGAACACTTCTACCGGCTAGAACTGGCCAGTTTAGGTTCATTAGAGAGTCAAACTGCTCCCTGTAACTCAGCCAAAAAAAAGTTCGAATTTCCAACATGAGTTACGCCTTGCTTTTTAACCTTAAGGGCAAACAATAAAAGAGGAATAGGAGAAAAAGACAAGTCCAGAGATGGAATTTCAGTACTGAAAGAACAAGGAATACAAGACATCACATCATTCTCCGTGAACAAAAGGACAGAGTAGAAAATAGAAAGAAGGCCTAGAATGAACTTGCAGAGCAAGGGAAACATTAACTATCTTTAATAAATTCAAACATCTTCAGCAAAACAAAACTGCACATAAGATCATCTCTGCCACAAGTCAGTTTCATCTATTATATTTGTCCCTATGGATCCATGATGCTAAACATACAGTTACAGTGACTCACGCTAGAGCCAGCTGAGCCTTTTTCCGAGCACGAATTCGTTGCACAACCGTTTGCACCCGATTTTGCTGCCGATACAGCGATAGACCAGAGATAACAGCAGCGTGTTTTGCTGTTTCATCATTTGAAGTCTCAAAACCCCTAAGTGATGGTGACACCTCGGGTAAAAAGTCGATGCCTGCCAGATGCTGGGCCCACTTGTATGGTCGTGAGGTTCTCCTTTCATCGAACACAATAGAATGATCAATTAGCTTAGCTGACTGCAGAACACACAGGAAGTTGAATCAATCAGAAAGACTGAAACAAACAGTTGAAAGTAAAAGGAATAACTAATACACCAATATCTCAAGCTGAAAACCTGGCGTGGAAGCTCAAGGCCTGTGTCATCTGGAAATAAATTGCATAAGATGTCATTATCAGGATTCTCTTGAGAGCCTTCAACTCCAACACACACAATATTCAACTTAATTAAGTACTCAAACTTCAAAGTGACAAGTTTTGTAGATTGCATCTCATCATCATGTATATGAAGTGTGACTTTAAGTGGGTGAGTTTGATAAATTCCAGCCTGCTCCAGACTTTCCTTGCTGGGTAACTTTTTGGGACGCTTTCTTCTCCGTTGTCCATCATCTTCCTCATCTATATCCTCATCAACTTTAGAGTTCTCTAAGCTGGAAGACACACCTTCACATGAACGATTTATCATTCAGATAGGAACATTTAGAAGAAGAGCAAAGGAAGTAAAGAAGAAAGTGTTCAACCAGAAAGGAACTGAAAATAAATACAATCAAGCTCAAGTAAACTAAAGGAGATATAATCAGTGAAATTGAGTATAAAAACAGCACAACCACTACAGCCCGGAAGGAGTACTATGCAAGACTGGATCATTTTTATTGATCTCTCTTGCCTTAAAATCACTGTTTGCCTGCAAATTTGCATTACTATGTACAGTTACTACCTTCAAGCTGAATGCACAAGGTGACAACAAACTTAATATATAGAACAGTTTCTCTATGAACTTATCACTTCCTACAATTAGAATGTCCCAAGTGAGGTACCAACTGAATGTATCAAGTGGAACATATTCCACAACCCCTGGTTTCAACCACGTGTATCCAATCTGATAATATGTAACTTCGATTATAAGAAACGTTGGAAAGAAACATATTGATGAGTAGTCAAACAAACCAATATGTTGTCTTGATTATGTCACGTTTTAAGGATTTGTTTAACCACTGTATAACAAGCATTAAGCGTAGTTATCCTCAAACGTAGCCGAGAAATCTCCTTGAATTACTAAGATTCAACTAACACCCTATCACTAGGAAAGTTTTTAAAAACTGCAGTCTACACAGGATTTATTTTCTCAACTTGAAATGATATCTTCTCAAAAATTAATATACACACTAAAAATGAAAATCGCCCAACTAAACCTTAGTCTTAATTTTTGATGAAGACTACCTTAGTCTTAATTGAACAAACACTATTTAAAGGAAAATTCATACTGAAGTACAACAAACCTTTCTTCTTATGATAATATTTACAAGCACCCATCACAGAGCCTCTTGTTAAAGAAATAGACAGAAAAGGATTTTCAGAGTTCAACATTGACAGATAGATTAGATCCAGTTTGTAAATATTTAATTACCGTTAGAATAGTATAAAGTCTTAGCTTTAGTTTGTGGTCATACAGTTTTCCTCAAAGAAAACTTTTCTAGCAAAGAAATGCATCAACAACCTTGAATCTGGCGGAGAAAATATACATTATGGCAGACTTAATTTTTGAAACAGGTGCCAATATAGCAGACTATAGCAGAGCACATGAAGAAGGCATAATATGATAAAATGATATTAATGTTTACACAGCAGTTTCAGCAAAGACAAAAAACACATGATGAGCCCAAATAAGAAATCTATAGACTGGGACCAACCAGTGTCTTTATTTGCTTGCTGACGGGCAACAGCTTGAGCGTCCTTCACACTACCAACAATCTCCAGCTCTACATTTTCTCCAAAGGCTTCTTTTTGGGCCATTAGCTGTGAATAAATAACATAGAGAGGCGGAGGAAGCAACTCTGCATATTGCAACTGCTTCAACTTTTTTGTGTGCAGAACTCCAAGTTGGTGCTGCACCGGCAAGGATGCTTTCTTGAGTGATTTTAGGTGTGACGGGAGAGTTGACAAGAACTTCTTTCTGTTTGCAATGGTCTCCTGTAGAGCCTTTTTTTTCTGTTCCAGTTTCTCACGAAGCTTGCATAATTCTTTCCGCTGACACAGCAAATATGTAAACTCAAAACAAAGCTACAGCCAGACTTATCACACATGTGGGTGCGCACACACGTCCTCCGATGATCATATAAGAGATGGGAATTATTCTACAAACATATACAGCTGATACATATGATCTAATACAAATTCTAAAAAAAAAGAAGAAGCCTAGAATTTGACCTCAACATTAGCGAATCCTAAATGACCCCAAGATCTTTTTTCAGCTCATGAAATAACATGTTACAGCATCTACAAATAAAATGCATTAGAAGTGCAATATATGCAGAATCCATGGTTGAAAGTACCACTAAAGGGAAGCCAAGGTGGGTATATTTTCAGTCTCTCGATTCTATTGACCATAAGAACCTCCATATGTCCTCACTATTATCCAAATAAAAGAGAAGCATAGAATTTGATCTCAACATTAGCCAATACTAAAATACACCAAGATTTTTTCCAGCTCTTACAATAACATATTACAACCTCTACAAATAAAATATTTATAACATTTTCCAAAAGAAAAACATCGACAAATAAAATATATTAGAAAAACATTATATAAGTGCAATATGTGCAGAATCCATGGTTGCAAGCACCACTAAAAGGTAGCCAAGCTGCGTATAGTTTCAGTCTTTCAGAGTCTATCTTTATTGATTGTAACAACCTTCATATGATTCCTTCTCCACTAAACCACTTCTGAAACCAATTTAGTAGTTTTAATAAAGATAATAGTCCATGAAGATATGAGTTTTAGAAGCAAGATAACAATTTTAATTCACCAAGAAACATGAAACACCAAGCCTAACAACTCCCTTTAGCACATACTGAGATATTAACGCTAGTAGAATGATTACTAATTTGGAAATAGAAAGGAGTGCTTGCCAATTGAATTAAGCTAGTTACCTGGAATAGCTCATAATTGAGCCGCTTTAGCATCAAATTGTGTGAGCTGTCCTTTGACATAACAGAGCTTTTTATCTCCTCAGGTGCATCTCTAAAAAATTCTTCCTCGGGAACAAGTTCAATATCAGGATATTTTGACCTGAAATCTTTGCAAGCCTTTATAGCTTTCACATAATGACTTTTTTCATACATCAAGTTGTGAAGCTGCAGCGTGGTGAAGTCGACGGGAGCTTTTGCACGTTCCGTTTCCCCTTTCACACGATCCTCATCGAGCAAGATTGATCTATTTGCCTATCGGAGGATATTTAAGGTAGTTAATACATAAGCATTAGGGAAAAACAAAAGAACAAGTGGAGATTGAACGAGAAGAAATTAACCTGACGGAGAGAGACGAAGTTTATTAAAATCTGAGTGACGAATTCGCGAAGTTCAGATTTCGGCGTGCTTTCTTTTTTAATGGACAGCATTTTTGAAACGATTTCCTCAACTGAAGCTTTGCTTTGCTGCAGAACTTCGTAGGGAGACTTTTCCGGCTTGTGCTCCGGTAGTATTTCGCCGGGTTCCCCCATGGTTATCTCCATTTTCACCCCTGCTCCGTCGCTGACTCTTTGCCGATTAAGTCATACGCTATGCTTCTGGATGTGTACGCTACTAGGGTTTGTTTGTTCCGTCTGCTTCACACTTGAGTACCATACTTCGGTTCGGTACTCTTCTGTTTTTTTTTTTTTTTTTTTTTTTTTT